>WBNM01015595.1:0-34970 GCA_013399055.1 Ramphastos sulfuratus | reverse complement strand
ACTGGAATGGGCTGCCCAGGGAGGTGGTGGAGTCAGCGTCCCTGGAGGTGTTCAAGGCACGTTTGGACGTGGCACTTGGTGCCATGGTCTAGTCTTGAGGTCTGTGGTAATGGGTTGGACTTGATGATCTTTGAGGTCTCTTCCAACCTTGGTGATACTGCGATACTACTAATCTGTAAATAGTTTTAATTATTTTTGGGTTAATGATTTTTTTTTATTAATTGTTCTGCCAATTATTAAATATTAATAACTCTGTAGCACCCTGTCCATCAGCAAGGCTACAAAATCCTTGAGCACTTCACTATTCAACAGCACCTGGAACCTTGTAGGAGAAATTCATCATGAGATCCAGATAGAGAACATAGCACTTTTGATAAACTTAATACACTTAGGACAAGGATGTGGGGAAATGCTACACATAAATTGAGTGGCAAAGTCAAGATGAAAACAGAAAACAAGCAGGCACTGGCCCATTAACTTCTAATCACTGCCAGGTAAAGAAGGTGAAGCAGGTAAAAATGGGGAGATTTGGGCAGGAATGGACACTAGTTACCCTAAATCTCTGCAGCCCTTTTGACAAATAAGTACCTTCTGGCTCCCTGAAGCCTGTTCAGGGGGATGAATCTCCAAGAAAAGGCCTAGGATCTTCTGAATGTAGCTGAGGGACCTCAAGTTAAAAAACATGGCTATAAAGCAAATCACCCAATTTTGAAGTGGCATGGAAGACCAGAGGGGTCTCCTCAAAATACTTCCCAAGACTCCACATGCATGTCAGAAGAAAATCTGTCCTGGAGTACTGCAACAACCATATCTTCCTTTCTTTGATGCTTGCCAAACGTCAAAAGCAGGGCATGCTGTTTCACCCAGCCATACTCTTATTCAGAAATACACAGCTCCCCATGGCTTCATGGGCAGCCAGTGCTGCCTCTGCACCACAGCACCTGTCTCTGTGATGGATGCACCTCTGCTGGCTGCAGAATAAACTTGGCCATGAGGTTGTGGCCCCAATAACACAGCACTTCATAAAGCTGCTTGAGTGTCTCTCTCTGTTCTCAGATATTTATAAGGGACTCATCCCCACAATATATCTGAGCATTTTACACTTGATCAGACATTCCTTCTTGTAACTCTGCTCTTATCCTTGTTCAATAGCTAGGAACTATGCCCACACAGCTTCCTAGATCTTCAAGGTGATGCAGTGTGTTTTGGGGAGGACAGCAATGCTTTCATAAAACAAAGAACATAAATAGTTGGGATAGGGCAGAAAAAATGTTTCCAAACTGTAACGTGGCATAAGAAAACCTGTGCTGATGCACCCTGGGGAAATGGGCAGAGACTAAAGCAGAGAGAGGGGAATCTCCAATTTTCAGTAGATCATTTGGGCAAATCTCTACCCCTCTTCCCAGGCTTGCAGAGTGAGACAAACCCATTGGACTCACAGATCCCTTTAAGATCACATCTCTGAAAGCCATTACTCCAGTTCTCCATCATTCTCACAAACACAGCATGATTTGGAGCTCAGGTTTATTCAGCATCAAAGCAAGATCTATGATTACATGCTGTGCCTGGCTCTGTGAAAAGCAGGACTCCATCTGTTTCCACTGCAATTAGTGTGCTGCGTGGACAGATAGGAGGCACACAACTCCTCAGAGCCTCTCATGATTGACTGAGACATGTAGGACATGGGATTTCATTCAAACAGAACCTATTGATGAGGGCAGGCATCAGACCTAACTACAGAATTCCTTCTTGGCCCAACTCTGCATTTCCCAATTCCAGTTTTGTCTCTGGGTAGGTTGTTTTAATTTAATTTAATTAATACCATCATCTCAAGATGTTTCCAGAATCTGTGTGGAGCTTGTCAAGGTGGGAGCAGAGAACATGATGCATACAACTGAAGATGCAGTCCTTCTCTATATTTATCTTTCCAGAGTTAAAAAAACACCCCACACTAGAAGAGCATCTTTTGGGCTATAGAAACCTGGCAACGATTTCTGTTGCTCTTCTGTTCCCTGGTGGCAGTCATCCCTGCTAGGGGCAAATGTGTCTGTACCAGAATCTGTGTGCCCTGGTCATCATTACAAAGATGCAATTTCATTCCCGCTTATAGGGCTCAGGGAGAAAGGAAGGGATTTATATGTTGGTCCTATAGGAGGGAAATGGGGAAAAAAGTAAAACTCCATAGCTCAATTCTAGCTCACAGCTTGTTGCCTGTCTTCCTTGGACTCAGGTTTTCCTTCCTCCAGGAGGTCAGCACACAACTGCTGTCCTTGGTGGCATTTCCTGCTTATTCCTTAGTACTGGAAGTCATCTTGTCCCAAGGATAATACATCCTTAGTTGCCCTCAGCAGCAAGATGCTTCCTCCCATTTCTTCACAGGTGCAAGACAAAGACTGCTGTCAGCTCTTTCCCCTGAAGACAAGCTTCTCCCTTAACGCAGGGCAGTGACTTCCTTCCTTCTGTGATCTCAGTGGCCATTTTACATTTGGTACTACAGGGTTGGGAGAGGAGACATGGCACTGAACTAAAAGATGGACACCTTCTACACTGAGTGCCTAGAAGGTCCCCTCCTGACTCATGGTTCATGAGGCACTGCCTAACTGGGGAAGGACATAATTAGGGGATGAAGGATTGCTCCCCATAGTATAGCCAAGGATAAAAGGTCAGGCCTCTGGATTCAGTACTAGCTCAGATACTTACTTGCTGCAGAGATTTGGTCAGATACTGCCTCACTCTTCACATTCATAAAGTCAGATGCCCAGCCTCAGCTTCCTCTCAGACTTGTCAGAGAACTGATTCATTTGTGCTTACAAAGCACAGTGAATCTTGCAGATGGAGAAGGCAAAAAGAGGTAGAAAGGTAGTAAATCAGGAGTGTGCAGGGACATTCTCCTAGACACATCCTGCAATCTAGTTCCAAATGGCTCACATCCATATTATTAAACTCTCTTCACCTCTGACACAGAATGACCTCATGCAAAAGCCTATTGGGAATGGTCCTCTGCTTATGATAACTCCCATATCATGCCTAGAAATTGCCTGGGATAGTCCTAGTGGGACTAAGACAAACTATGCCAGGGATGTGCTGACACTTAATTCTGATGATTGAGTTTGTATTCTGGGAATGTTTCCTAGCATTGTTTAATTTACTTGTAAAGACTTAATTACTAGTGAAGACTTAATGTCTGTTCTACTAAATTACCCTCAGAGTCAGCACTGCTCTGATAAAAATCAGCAAGTGTCCCTAAACTTTCCTGAAAATGTTGATTCCTCAGCCCTCAGTTATTACCTTTCCATCTCCTCAATGAATGTGGGACAAATTATTAAATAATCAATTTGTTATCACTTGAAGATAATCAGGTGATTTAAAAAAAAAAAAAAAGCCAACAGAGAAAAATCCAAGAACAAATCATGTCAAACTTGTTAACTTTTTTTTTCCACAGTAACAGGAGAGAGCAGGTCCAGTACCGCAGGCTATCTTGACGCACAATAAGGCATTTTGAAACAATCCCATATGGTATTTCTCACAGGTATGGACTCTGGAACTAATTGTCAGCAGTTTGCCTTCAGATCAGGAGGACTTTCAGATATCAGTCCCAGCCTGGCCAGATCTGTCAACTACTTTTCTCAATGACTTAGACATGTTCAGTTTTGAGGCCCTCACTACAAGACGCTGAAGTGCCAGAGTGGATCCAGAGAAGGGTGACAAAGCTGGTGAAGGGTCTGGAGAACAGGTCTTCCAAGGAGTGACTAAGTGAACTGGAGTTGTTTAGCCTGGAGAAAAGGAGGCTGAGGGAAGCCCTTATCACCCTCTATAGCTACCTGAAAGCAGATTGTAGCAAAGTGGGTGTTGTTCTCTTCTCCCTAGTAACTAGCAACAGGATCCGAGGAAATGGCCTCAAGTTGCACCAGGGAGGTTTGTATTGCTATCAGAAGAACCTTCTCCACTGAAAGGGTTCTCAAACACTGGAATAGGCTCCCTGGGGAGGTGATTGAATCTCCATTCTAGGAGGTGTTTAAAAGACATATAGATGTGGTGCTAAGGGACATGGTTTAGCACCAGATTCAGTAGAGTTAGATCATGGTTGGACTTGATGATCTTAAGGGTCTTTTTCAACCAAAACAATTCTATGATTCTATGAGGAAATAAAATACGCTTATAAAATATATAGCTGGCCTCTTGCCTGTAAGAGCTTGCAAGACTGAAGAAAAAACAGGAAAATAATTACCTTGACAAACCAGAGAAACAGCTTACAGTCAGCCAGCTAAAATTCCATAAAATTAGTGCAAAATACTGCACTGAGAAGGGGGGAAAGTGCACCAGTAAAGAAACAGGGAGCAGCTGACTAGACCACAGCACTGAGGAAATGGATTGAGGAGTTACAGGACCATGAACCAAACATTAATTGCCATTGTGAAGGTATTACATTAAAAAAGCACATTTAATTTTTGTCTGTAACACTAGGGCATATTACCTGCAAGAAAAAGGAAGTGATTTTTTTGCCTTCTCAATACCCTCAAATTAGAGAGACTCAGTAAAGGAGGCTTAGGCTAGGTTTGGGCTGAAAGAAAAATAACAAACAGGACAAGAGGCACAAAACACATAGGACTGAAAGAAGAGGGTAGAGTCTAGCAGGGAGAAAACAGAATCAGCAATACGATAATGAACGTCAAATAGACAGGCTTGTTATAAGATGGATGCTGACCAGTTGTTGCCCTGTTTCCTGAAAACAGGTCAAGATGCAACAAGCTCAATTAGGTTACAAAGAGAAAGGAAACCTTCCCAATTATCAGTTAATGAGCAGTGTTACAGGTATTGAGGAAGTAGTAGCATTCCTGGCATGTATTAAGAGCAGGTGACGCAAAAACCTGCTTGGGTGGCATCAGTGTATCTGATCCTGTCTCTGAGCACATATATAGACTTTTGAATGTTCCATTCAGACCGATATTTGTGTAATTTTTCATTTCTGACATCATTTCATCACTCATTTTGGCTTCAGGGATATGACCCTCAATGCAGTAGCAACGGCGTAATTAGAGACCCTGAGCAGGGTCTCACCAGGACTTTATCCACTCTCATTACTGGATATGTAATTTGGTATTCACTTGTACGTAATCGCATCCTGCACCTTCCTCTTACAGGCTTTGTGTTAGACACAAATCTTACTAGAAGTTGTTTCATTCTTTTCCTCTCACCCCTCTGGCGGGTAGTGTGTTCCATAGTCTGATTGCTCTCACAGCTAGAACTCTTGATTTCCAGCTTAAATATTCTTGTGGCAAGTCAGCAGCAACTTGATATGGAGTTGTTCAAATTCATACTCACGTCTGTGGATATTCTAAAATACAGAAGCTGATGTCACTGCAGCTGGAAAACTTCCAGATCCGTTCTTCAGGTTTCAAGAAGGAAAGGATCATAAATCTGCTGAGGAAAAGGAACGGTTTTTCTTTCTTGTGTCAACACTTAAATAACCTGAAGGACAATACAAAGGAAATAAAGATGTAACACAGGAGAAGCTAAGAGGGTGTCAGCTGAGGGCACAACCAGGAGACCCAAGTCCAGAAGACAGGCATAACGAGGTTATCAGCCTAATGGATTCAGGAGGGTCAGAAGGAGTAACACAGGTGTTGCAGTGGTGACTTGCTTGTTGGAGAGCAACCTGTTCCCCTTTTCTATCTATCCTAAAAGATGTAACAACAAAGGTAACCCTCATCTGCCTGCAAAATGGTACATGCATGTCTCTGTGGAGAGGTGTGTATGTGAGAATTGACAGTCCTCCCTTGAATCAATACTCACCTTTGTAAAGGAGAAAATGCTTTCTGTTGAACTGATGGCTATTTCATCCCACTGCAAACCGTAACAGATGGGTTTTCTTCAAATCTCTCTGCACTTTAAGATTGTATTTACACTCACTAAGCATGTCTTGTGTCTAAGAGGGGCAAAAATAACATTCTCCTGCTTCTTCATTTTCCCCCTCCTCTTGGTGCTGTGCTGTCCTAAGGGCTGCTGGCTGCATCCTACTCGACTTCTTTACTGCCTTCTGACTGCGCTGCTTCTACTTGGAAAGCAGTTATCTGTGCCCCACCTTGGAGGTGCGAGTTCTGGCTCCTTTGGGTTCAACAATGTAGACTCCATAACATAGAGTCAAGTACCAGATTAGGAAACAGAGAAAAGTACAGCTATCCCTCATGTTTTCCAGAGAGAAAATGAGACTGACCCTGTTACCAACACATGCCACCTCCCCTATTAAAAATATGGGGGTTTTTTTCCAGGTTTTTGAAAGAAAAGTGAAACACACTAGATAGATATTAGCATTTGTATAACAGGCATCCACACTTCTGCCACTATAGCAAAATTTCAATCAGAAGACAGTATTCAACAAAAATAAAAAATCAGTCTGTCTAATAAATGCTGCCGCCCAGCCTTGCTTTTTTCGGTCAGCAAATTGCTCTGCTGTTCTCTGTCATGTAGCAGTCATGTCCTACCCCGAAGACATTTCAGTAGTGTTTTTCCTTCCCTCCCCCAAATACAAGGTAGCAATGTTTCATAAAAAGCTTTCTCGGGTCAGGACAAAAGCTGCCATGCATATGTAACATCGTGATTAGCATCTTGCAATGAACTGGCAAGCGTGCACAAAGTCCTATCTGCTGGTAGATTAAACAGCTATTTTTTCCTGCAGCTGCTTTAGCATAAAGCTAAAAAGCTTGGGAGGAAGCCCCAAGCACAAGCTGAAGTTCTCAGTGATCGTAACACCACCAAAGCAGCGGTCCTGCTGGTGCCTTGGTTTTCTGTGGGATGCAGAAGCGTGAAGCAGGATCAAGTTGGCTCAGCTTGGTGCGAAACCAGCTGATCAGTTTGCCCTCCTGACAGGCCCAGAGGGCATACCTGAATAGACAGCACACTGTCAATACACCCCTCAAGGGAGCACGGGGCTCAGCCTTGGAGAAATAGGAGAAGGTGCAACCAAGAGGACCCGTCTTGGCTCCCTGATCCCCACTTGTTCCCCACCCAAAGCTGATCCACCACCACTACTACTGAAACAGTCAGAGGCGGCTGTGAGCAGCATAAAGCAGCAGATGCTGTTCTACCGCAGATCACCCCGCCACACGTCCAAGCCCGCGTTCAAACCCCGCCAAATAGTCTCACACGGGCACGCCCAAGCCCAGGCAGCCTCACCAACGGGCGCCGGAAGCGCCCTCACCAAGATGGCAGCTGCCCCACAGCGCAACGCCTCACAAAGATGGCGGCAGCCGCGTGGACGTGGCGGCGCTGGGGCGGTGGCGCAAAGCGGCAGTGTGCGCATGCGTGGCCACCATAGGGTAGGGGACCATGGGCAAGAGGCGAGAGGGGCTGAGCGTGGCCCAGGAGGTGAGGTGCGCGTAGCTGTGGCGGGAGACGTCCGGGCTTCACAAGGGGGCTGCCACCACCGCTGCCGGAGCAGCGTTTCTCTGGACGGCGGACTGTGTCGGGGAGGGGAGGGCAGTGGGGGCTCCAGGACGCTGCTCCAACCAGGCTCAGTTGTGCCGTGCTGGTGCGAGACCCACCGCCATCTTAATGCGCGATGATAACAGAGTTCGAGGCGAGATTGCTTATGCCAAACCCTACCGTGAGTTTGAAAAGTTTGGTAACGTTGCTTCTGCTGAGCCTTTGAGCCAGTGCAGGGAGAGGCTCTAAGAGACAGTAAGTGTGCACCATGGAGGGTGCTGCAGCAGGGTTTCGCCTCTGGCCAGCAAATGTGTGCACAGCCCAGCCTGTGTGTGCAGTAGTGAAAGTCATCAGTGTACTGGGCACAGGCTGCTGCATTTGAGGAACCCAGAGATAAACCAGCACATGAGATGCTGGGTAAATCACAGAAAGGAGAAGGGAAAGACTGCTTTTTAAGAGTATGCCTTCCTTCTGTTGCACTTGGGTATTTTGTAGTCTCCTGAGTGGCAGGAGGGCTGCTGGTAAGCTTCGTTGAAGTTTTACATTTGCAGTTACAGGCTGAGGCCTGTTCATACATCATTCGGGCTCCTGCACTGAACGGTGCTATCTGAACTGACTCGGAGGAGGCAGTGGAGAGCCCAAACCTCAAGTCTGTGGGTTATGAATGCTTTTGGGACAGCAGCAGCCTGAACCTTCCTGAAAGATGGCTGGAGTGGGGCAGAACTGATCCAGCGTTTCTGTCTTGTCACCTCTCTGACCTTTAGTTTTTTGGATGAGCATATACACAACAGACCAAGATAGCCAGGGTAGAAAGGCTAAGAAAAGAACTTGAGGCTTGTCATACACGTTTCATCGCCCAGTGAATGACCTACTGTGTCATATGAATGAGAGTTCACTGTATAGTACTCCTGTGGTCTGTTTCATCTAGTTGAGATCTTATTATAAAAGCAGACATTTCTAGGTGCTCTAACCCAAGGATAAACACCAGAGGGAATCTATAGCAGCAAATTGTGCTTTCTGTCCAAGATTCTCTTCAGTGAGCCTGGTGGGGAGAGCTGAAACAACAAAATTTTGGTGGTTGTTTAAGATGTGGCAAACAAGAAGAGTTCAGGCAGTAGGGTCTGCCTTACAAAAGGAGATGTTAAAAAGGGTGAGTCTGTCAGGAGTCTTTTGGTCACAGAATGAAAACAAAGCTGTAGTTGCCACAGAAATTTCTTGTGAAGTATTTGGGGACTCGTGATTTCAGAATGTTGGGTTTTGGGTTTGTTTTGTTTTTTTTAATTAAGAAATTATGATAGAACACACTACTTTTGGAAGGGTTTTAGAGCTACTCTTCTTTGATGTGTTAGCAGCTGAAAACATTCCAGTGCAAAGATAACTACTGAAAGATAAAAAATCCTTCCCTCTTGCAGTGATCAGAAAGATACTGAATAGAAGTTAGGGAGGAAGAAAACAAAATGCCTTCAAGCCAGAGAACAGGAGGGCTGTGTTTCTGGTGCCAGAATGCATGACAACCAAGATATTGATTTAATAATTTAAACTTTTATGTGTTTCAATATTACCTCCTGAGCTGTTGTGATTGTAAAGAATACTTTCCAAATGAGTCTTAATATGACATGATGCATGGCTAGCTTTGAAAAGCCTAATCTAGGCAGAGTCATGCTTGTTTAACCAAAGTCATGATGCTAAATGAATGCAATTTTCTATGTGGACACTTATCAGATGAGCTTACACTTACAAATTGCAGGTGTAATTGATATGACCTGGTGTAAACTGATATAAATGTGTCTCCGTAATGTTGTGGTGTTTTAAACTCCTGCCACTTCTTGTCATATAGCTCTGTAGTCTTTCAACAGGCAGCACTATTGACAGTGTTGAGCTGCAAGTTTTTTTGAGGAAACTTGTCAGGAAAAAGAAACTAGGAACACTGGATCACTTTGCAGCAAAATAGTGAAAATGGAATGAGCTTAAGAGAATAACAAGGATGATCAAAGGTATGGAAAACTGTGCAAGAAACAAGTTACGCATACTAGGTCCTTTTAAGCTAGGAAACATGATGACAAGGGAACCCAATATAACTATCTTCTGTATGATATTTGTAACTATAAGCAAAGAATGAGCATTCACTGTCAACACAAAATTAGAGCTATCAAATGAAAGTAGCAGATGACAAGGTCAGAACAAACAGGAGGGGTTGTTTCTTCCCTCACAGCACAGCCATAACCTGTGGCTGTGCTGTGAAACTCCTTGTCAGAGGATGTTGCAGTCCTTAAAAATATATTATGGTTCAGATCACAACTGAAAAAAACATTCACAGAAGCAAAGGAGTGGAGCTATTAAATGCAGAGAGAACACCTTGTGCCCGGGCAGCACCTGAGCTGCAAAATGTCAAGTGTTTGAAGAAAGTACCGTTAATGTGTCGTTGCCTCCGACGTGGGGATGGCTGATCGGTGTCTGCACGAGCATAAAGAACAGGGGAAAGGCCAACGTGGTCTTCACTCAGTAAAGCTGTTTCTTACAGGTGTGGGTGGTGCTGTATGGCCACATCTCTGGGCTGTCCTACAGAGCCACTGGCATGAGCTGAGGAACCATATCTCGGAGTCTGACTGTATCACTCTCTGCAAGGATGAAGGAGGAGGTGTAGGTGGGATCCAGCCCTTTCTCATTTACCAACACAAAGGGTTGATCTGCAGGATTTATCTTAGACTTGCTGGTGGATCATTCTTTGTTCTGTGGTGCTTGTCTCGTAAATGTTTCCAAGCATGCTGTGGACACAGCATCTGCAAAATGATTTGCCAGCATGCAAAACAGTTCCAAGAGCATGGTGAAAATGGAAGTGTGTCCGTGAACTGCAGGTTAGCCTTTGAATTAAAACAAAACTCATCTCTGCTGGACTCATTTTAATCAGCCAAATTTGTGGATGCAGGAACCACTAATTGTTCTGTGAAAAGAACAGCTCAAGTGTGCTGGCAGGTGACAAAGCATGGGAAGACTGCTCGGAGAAGAGTTTTTTGCTTTGCCCCCACCTCTGTAGCTGCCTTTGATCTGTTTTATGAGGGTCAGAAGACGAAAACCTCATTACCTAACGCTGTTGGATGTCGACATATGTGTGATATGGCTCTTTGCCAGTATCTTAATTAGGGAAATCATAAAAAGCAGAGGGTATATGCCAGTTCTTGAAAAGGACTTTTAGTCTTTCTGCTGGAGAGAAAGCTTTCATTAATTCCTTACAAAATGTATTAAAAGGGATCCAGCTCAACTCTATAAGCAAAGCTGCTTCTTTTTCTCTTCTCTTTGGTTTTATATAAGCCATTTCTGGCTCCCTCTTCAAGATGATCCCAACAAATTAGATTTGTAATACGCACGTAAGTCAGTTTGGATTGAAACCTGCCCCAGATCTTTCTGCTTTAAAAAGCTCTTCAGATTGTGCCAGAATTTAACAAAAATGGCTCAGTGCCTCATGATGCCATGTGGGGCCAGGTAGGCATCTGGTGCATCCAAAGCTGCTGGGTCTTGACTTTCTGGAGTTGCTTGAGGAGCAGGAGGCACAGCTGCGCCTTGAGCAGCTGCCTGCATGTGAAGCACCTGTTTCACTTGCCCTTTTTATGTGATACTACATAAAGATGTTGCTGGAAGTGAAGTTCTGTCTCTGCTACAGGCCATGTGAACCTAAGGAGTTGTCACGTGAGTTTCTGCATATTATGCTTCAGGTCTGTCCCAAAGTATCCTCTTCATCAAAAGGAGAGCCAGAAGGAACAAGGGTTCACCTTTGCAATTTCTAAGTCACCGTGTTGTGATGTGACACTGAAACAATCAGGCAGTTCAGCTAAGTGAGCCTGGCTCTGTGCTTTTATGTGGGCCTAGGTACGTACCTTAGCTAACCTCATATATGAGTTAGTAGGAGGGACAGCTTTCCCTCCTACATCCATGGCAAACTTGGGTATGCAGCTGCTTCTAGGATTGTCCTGGAAAACCGCTGCAGGCATTTATACCAAATGTCTTCAGGTTTCCTTGTGCTACAGCTTTACAGGCTACTGCCCCCCAGGGAGTTCCCTCAGGCTCAGAGAGTAATCAGTAATTCCCAGACATTGCTGACTTGTCTCTGTGCTTATTTTCTATTTTTCTCTTTCCTTTGTTCTACAGTGGAGACTTACATAGGTGTCTGAGCTGCTGAAAGGCTCCTAGCTTGCAGGAACAGATCCCAAATCCTAACTGAGGCAGTGGCACTGACAGATTAAGATGGTGCTCTGCCCATAGTTTGGGTAGATGTCGTCTTGTGTAAATGAGCCACCTCCAGGAGGCAGGTAGTATTGCCCTGGTTTATAAGAAGGGAAACTGAAATCTGGGGAATGGATAACATCCAGGAATCCTCACTCCTGTCCTTCCCTACAACCCCTAGTGCCCCAGACTTGCCTGAAGGAAAAAAAAAATAGCGAGATTTTGGAGGAAAAATATTTTGTTCATTCAGCAGTCTGTTCCTCCTTCCTTTTTTTTTTTTTTTTTAATTATTTTCTGTCCCTTGTGTCCTTGGCTCAGCAAAGCTGATGGTGCAGTTCCAGAGCATGTGGTTTATTAGCAAATTATTGCTCTTGAGCAGGGGACCCAAACTTAACTTTGTGTTTGATTTAAGAGCAGTAAAACCAGTGGAAACTTTCTAAAGTATTATGAGATCCGGAGATTTTTAGTCAGCAGAAAGTAAAAGCATTGCCAGAGTTGGGCAGAATATCCTCCTGCTGTGCCTCATGAAATGACAGATGTATGGGCAGAGAATACTAGTGAGAGCAACTGCAAACTGAGCAAGAGGAACAGCTCTGGAGGAGAGGAGGGCAAGTGACATGGGTGATTTAGTGGCAGGGTTGGCATCTGACTAACCAAAGCTCTCATTAAATTGATTTATATGACATGCTTTTTAAACATTTCTGAAGTAGGCATGGTGCACTGTAATAAGTTTGCTGGCTAAGGAGAAGCAAGGTAGTAATGCACGCTGAAGTGCCTCTTGCTGTGTGCGTATGTGAGGGCTTTGAAGAGATATGGGAGCAGACAAACAGTCATTTGCAGATGGTAGAAACTGGTGAGGGAGATGGTCATTCCTAAATTGGACTGGATGGAGACTCCACTTGCACTCTGCTGTAGCTTGCCATTAAATTAACTTGCTGATAAGCATGGTCAGAGCTGACTTGGATAGAGGCTTTTGTTGGCTCTGAAGCAGACTGGGACAGTGCATCTCACTGAGCTGTGGTGGATGACAGTGCGATGAGCAGGCAGAGTTAACATTCCTAACTGGCACATCTTGATATGGAGGAAGACAGTTGTTGAATGCATTTCAGGTAACATGCTTCAAAATTATCCATATCTCTATCCAAGCAAACCCAAGTAGTGCCAAATACAGAAGTGTCATTCACTGTGCTGTGGGATCAAGTGACCTGCCTTGGTGCTCCTCTTGGGCTCAGGGGAAGGTGTGCAGGTGCCTCTGGGGAACTTGACATTTCAACAGCCTCAGCAGAGTTGCTTAGTAAGAAAGGACTTAGAAATTTCTATCTGTTGGGATGCAAGGATTTATTTGAGCTTGTTATATGTGCCCCTCTTTGCCCCAGCTCTACAGTGCTTCTTGCAGTGATACTATCCAGCTGACTGGCTAAACCCCTTTTTGCAGTCTGGTGTAAAGGGAAGCACAAAACAAGCTGCTTCTCCCATCCTGCTAATCTATAATGCTTGCCTTCCTTTCCTGAGCAGAAGGTGTGAGATCGCTAACAAGCTCAGGCTTGACCTGATCTCCAAAGCAATAATAATTAGGGATCACTACCTAATTTTGTTTCCCATATCACAGTTTAAGGGAGTGTTTGTACTCTGGGCTATCTTTGAGGTTGCTGTCTCATTCCTTCACAGTACTTTACCTGGGACTGTGCTGCCTCTTAGTGAGGCACACGCTTCTGGTTTGTGAAGGCTCCCACCATAGAGAGGCCATGCTGCCAGCCATCTCACTGGCCTTGACCTTTCTTGGAGAACCAAGCACAGCAGGAGTGTTGCTCTTAAAAGAGCAGTCATTGCCACCTCAGGGCACTAAGGCAAATTTCTTTTGGGCTAGGATGTTGGCATTTATAGTATCTTAGTCCCACTGTTTTCCTGCAATTCCCAGAAGAACTGTTGTCCGTGGTAGGATTTCCTCCTAGGTTTACACACTGTCCTGATTTGAGTTAGAACTGTTTCTGTTCAGTGATTTTTTTTTTTTTTTTTTTAAACTTTTCAGCTCCGTCTCTTCTAAGCAAGCTGCACTTTCTGAAGTTAACAGCATATTTTTGCAGTGTCTGCCTCCAAAAGTGATAGTGCTTGATGTTTCTATTAGTACAAAAGACTGTCATGGGCATGCAGACCTGTCACTGCTAAATCTTGTGTACAGTGTTGGGGCTTCAGAGTGAAAGGTCACACCTGCAGGGAGGAGCGGGCAGTTCAGGTGGCCCTGAACTGACCAGCATGGTATTTCATTTCACAAATATCGTACTCACTATGTAGCTGAGGGATCGCAAGGCTCAAGCTTTCTTCTCTCTTCCTCTTCTATGGCTGGCATCTGAGAAGGACTCTGCCTTATTCTGCCTTTGATCCCGATCCACATATTCCTGAATTCAGCTCCTGAATCTGTTGTCCATCTGCTGTTGCATCCAGTCTGGGACTTTTAATTGCCATCAGTGACAGTTTGGGTTGATACTGGGTTTGTATGCATTTGTATCCAGTTTTTTATTATGATTTGTCTTTTTTTTCCAAGCCGTAAGTTTTATTCCCTTATTCCCTTTGTTTTCCCCTTTTGGAAGGGAAAAAGGTTAATAGAGAGCATCTGTCACTCATCCAGTGGCCAGCCCAGTCCTAACCCTTGACACACAGGGGTAGAACAACCCTCTTGTACTTACCCACAGTCACTCCCCTCCACAGGAAGACACAGTGGGAGGTGGTGAGGAGATAAAAGGTGATGGCCATTGTTTTTCTGCATGACAACATGTTGTTGCCAAACCTTAGTGCAGGGCGAAAATGTGGAGATGGTGGTGAATGCCTTCTTAAGCATACTGTGCAGACTGCTGCTGTAGATACAGTTGGGTGAAAGACAGTACGTATCAGGCTCCTCTTCACCCAACCAGACAACTGAGGGTGCTTTGTAGTCCAATCCCATGAACTTCACATCCATTCACAGTACTAAATTAAGACCTCGTCCCTCAAGCTTCAACCAAGGCCAGTCGTTCTCATATTCCTAATTGCATAAAGATGCCTTAGATCATATCTTTGCTCGTAGACACACATGCAAAGAAACTAGAACAGGCTGGAACAGGATCAGATCTTAGCAAAAAGGTGCTGGCCAGTCACACAAGAGGGAGTGTTAGAACTGAATTGGCTGTGCTTGGGATTACAGTGTCACAGATGCTTGTGTGGAGGTGATGGACTGTCTTTGCTGTGATTTCTACACAGCTGATCTGGGAAGAAAGGGTGTGGAGTGGCCAAGTGCCACCTTGTCCACCTCAGTGAGGATGGCTCCATGTTAACTAGGAGAGGAAATGACCTTGACTGGTGTGTGTGTTTCAGATTGATGGACTGGAGGAGAAGCTGGCACACTGCAGACAGAGCATGGAGGAGGTGGACCTTAAACTGCGAAGGGAGAAGCTCAGTGTTGAAGGAAGGTATTGATGACTGCCTCCTTTCACAGCTATGGCTGCCCACTTAAACTAGCTGTCATCCTGCTGTAGTACTGAGCAAGGACTCTTGAAGGGATAGGAATATGTGGTTCCCCCTGTTGAGACTATCTTCCTCCAGTTCAGAACTTACTTGGGAAACTTAGCAGGGTGAGAAGTTCAGTGATATATGGGAGGAATTTTATCATATCAACAGCTTAACTCTCCAATTTGCACCACAGCCAGCCAGTTTGTTTGCAGAGGTGGTTCCTAGACCTGCTAGGAAACAGCTCTTGAGAGTCTGGCAAAGGTTCACTGCACTCTACTACTCAAGCCTTGCCAAAGCTGTCCCAAGTTCAATCACTGGAGAGGTGCAAGACCCATGCTGAGGGCTAAACCAGGCTGAGATGCAACTCCAGTGGGGACTGAGGGTAATTACTCTTAACCCACCTATGTTACAGATGTCTAGATGTACAGATGCAGTGACACACTGGGACTCAAGCAAGGACTTTGACCTAGATTTTGTAGCAGACCTGTACAGGCAGAACATGCTGTTTCTCTAGAGCATGAAGCAGCTGATCGTAGATCTCCCAGCTGATTCTCAAAATTTCTCTGCTTGAGGACATTCTTCAAGTCAGCTTGATGTGCTGTGCTGCTAGCAGTAAAAGCTAGGAAGCAAAATGATAGGCTCAAGGAGTGATCCTTTTGGTCCTGGTGTCTGCTTTACCATACTGTCTTGCAGAACACAGTTAGAAATGAGCCTAGCAGTGGTGACCTCTCCACCCTTTATACTTGCCAGCCTCAGTTTAACTCTTTTATACCTCCTTTCTGCTCTCTTTCTCCATCCCCCTCTCTTTACTGGGGTCTTATATCTCCATTCATATTTGGTCAGTCCTGTCTCCTCCTGTCCCTCATATCTTCAGCTTTTCATGTCGTTTCCTAGGTCTAAATTCTAATTGTTTACTGTCTGTATTCTTTATCTGGTATCCAACTATCAGACCTACAGTCATAGTAACTCAACAGGATGGAATATACTTGGTATGGTTTCTCTCTGAGATACAGTGTCTAGAGCAAAGAATAAGGAATAGAGAAACCAGTGGCTTCTGAATTTTACAACTTGTATGGAGATGGAAACAGAAATTCTGTTGCCCTAATCCAGACCATTCAGAAAACCCTGGAGGAAGGTAACCGTGATCCAAAATCATTGATTCAATTAGTAGTACACAAAGCAGACCTCAGCTTTCTAATTTTGAAGTTCAGTTGTCATGGTTTCTTCATGTCTCATTCTCAAAGCCTCTTCCCTTGACTCTCTTCACAAGACAAGTTTCTAAGTAGCAGTTCAATCATGTTAGTAAATCTTCTTGCTTACTTCCAGCTGCACTCCACTTTGCCTCTCCTCAGTTGCCTTTAAGAGCCCTTTTCTTTTCCTGCTGCTCTGACATAGCTTGCCTTCTTGACATCTCTTACTTAACTAGCTGTACACTTAGATTTAGATCTCTTTTCTCCTACAGGTTCTTGTTTTGCCCCAAGGGGAACAACAAACTGTTACACTTGTTGCCTTCTCTGTTTGCTCTGAACTAGGAGATAATTTGTTACTGCATCTGAGTGACCAAGTCCTTGCTGCAGTAATGGAAATGGTACTGCTTTCAGGCAATTTGTTATGCTTTTATTTTTTTAAACTGTGTATTAACTAACCAAGGATAGGGCTGGCCTTACTTTTTTGTGATTATCCTGAGGATTCAGTCTAACTGGTTGTTACTGGGCTTCGATTCAGCTCGTTTCCTTGAGTTGACCAGTTTGTTTAAATTGGATGCCTCTGACAAAGGGATCTAAGCTTCAGTTGTTAAGTTGACATTCCAGCACTAGGCCAGATGTGCTGGAGAGGAAGGATCCTGCAGAGAGTGTCTAGGGACCCTGTCCTGTCCTGTAGCTGTGGCAGAACCTCCTACCCCACCTGAGGGAACAGAGTAAGGGGCTTTCTGACACACGGACTCCTTTCTAGCCTGCTTGTGTGCACTGACATTGTCCTCGAAGGAGAGATAGGAAGTGGTTTGGGGGAAGTAAAAGCAATCTAGAACTGCTCTGTCTCTTCTCTTGCACAGCTGGGAATTTCTAAACTGACACATCTCTACAGTGAAGGGTGAGGGGCTGATTCTATGTGGGACAGTCTCTCTTCCATCATATAAGCAAAGAAATAGACTGTGTTGTGCCTCACTGGTAATGAACTCTTCTTCTCATTACAGAAAGTCACTGGAGAGAGAGAGAAACTTACTAATGACCAAAGCTGACAACTATGGTAAGAGCTTCGTTAAAAATGGTCCCTCTGGGCTGGATTGGAGCAGTGCTGCAGCTTAGCTTCATCTTCAAGCTCCTGCCACCTCCAACATCTGCCTTTGAATTTAGGTTCAAGCAAAGGAAGCTAGACCAAGGGAAATCAAGTCAGCATATTATAATAGAAGTCTCAATTCTTCTGCTTGAGCTGTGCATAGTGGGGAAAAAAATGAGCATCAGCTAATGAGGGTGGGAAAACATCCCTTTCCCATACCCCAGATTACTAGTCTTTGGATAATCTTAGCCAACAGACCTAAGTGGCTTCTAACATACTCCCCTCTTTTTTTTTTTTCGTTTTTTTTTTCCTTCCTGTTTTCTAATAGAGGCTTGATAAGCAAGCTGGCAAGTACTGTCTGCAAGTGTAGCCAAGTATAGCTTCCTTAGGGAAGGTTCTCAGTGCATCAGTTTCTGGGGCTGTTCAGCACTTGAGCATGGGGGTTCACACTGGTGTGCTACCTGCAATTTAAAAGAGCAAGGGTCTTCCCTTACTACAAGTCCTGTTGTAGACAGTTAAAATGAGAGTCCTCTTGAGCTATGGCACATTTGACAGCACTTCCATTCTGCTGAGGATGCTGCTTACTACATCTTCAGGTTCCTGGTGTTGCAAGCACTACAAGCACCAGAGTTCACACAAGGGAGGGAATAACAAGTGTTCTCTTAAGCCTGGAGACTTGAAATCTGGGGTATGGCCAGTAAACTTATAATTGTACCTTATGCTACGGGACTGTTGCCAGAAGACTAACAGTATTTAAACAGATTTAAAGCTGTTTCCTAAGGGCCAACCACTAGGCATGGCAGGAGACTGCATAATGCTGTCACCCTTTTACCAGCAGTCAGCCGTTATGCCTAACATCAACAGAGCAACCTGACAAGCTGCTCAGACAGCAGCAGCTTCACATAATGATGATGGCTGCTCCTCCTGGAAGAGAAGAGGCAGTGCATGTGCGCACAGTCTTTTTAGATTACTACTATGGCCTTCGATTTGATCTCTCCTCCTTCCATGTGACGTGTGAGGCCATGAATTGCAGTCACTGTCAGTGGCATTGTTCCATCATTTAGTTTCAGTTGGCACTGCTGTGCTTGAGCCTATGTGGCCTCCTGCCCCTACTACTTCCTGTGTAGTCTTGCAGATTCAAGCAGTTTGCTCTGTAGTTGCATGAGAATGTTTGTACCACATGAAGAGCATGGTCAGAGAGAAGAGCTAAAAGCATCTTTAGAATACCAGCACCAGCTTGGGAACCTGCAGCACCAGCTCATTCCTGCTGAAGACTGCTAGTTCAAACTGTATAGGCCGTAACCAGTGCAGTCCCTGCAGTTGAAAGCAGCAGCAAGAATAGTCTGGCTCTGAAGACAGTTTGTGCCCAACCTTGCCCTACAAAATATTTATATGCAGACCCCAGAAAAATGAGATGTTTGGGCCCAGACTGTTCAATTCTCATCCTCCTGAGGCACGGGGAAGCTCAGATTCTGTACCAAATACACCTTTAAGGAAATTTAAACACCAGGTAAAAGTACCAGGCTGTTATATCTCAAATGGAAGAGAAAAGCTTTCTAACCTCTGTCTTCATTCTCCTAGGGAACAAGCAGTTATTTTAATGACCTTAGTAGGGTCCTAGAACAAGGTCATTTGCAAACGGTAACTGGTTTGGCACTGAAGTATTGCAAAGCACAGCTACTGCAATTGACAGGATGAGACTTAGCAAATGAAAGGGTTCCTGCTACTTTACTTCCTGTTCAGCACACCTTATAATTGGCAGTTTTGCATATTGATCCCAAAAGAATTGCCTGTGGCCAAAAGCAGCATTGTGCTATGTTTTGAAAGATGTAGCTGCAGCACAAAGAACAGTGACAGATCAGGCTTTTGTTCATTTCCCAGAGAAAGAACTGAGTGTGCTTCGTAAGGAAAACTGCAAGAATGCTGCCCTTGCTGTGGCAATGGGGTTGCTGATTGTTCTTATTTACGCCTACTGGACAATGTGATTGAACTCAAGAATTCTCCCTGCTGACCAAATGACTCTCCTGCAAGGAATTCTTCCTTCTCTCACCACTGTGCTTCCCCCAAGGATGAGGATCAGCATTTCAAATTGCTGTTCTTATTTTCTGTAAGCTTTGTAGGGAAGGTTTTGCTCTTGAGAAGTGTGGTGGACAGGCAACAGAAATCGCACTTGCACTTGGAAATTGGGTCAAGCAGAGCAAGGTGGTGCTGTCTTACCCAAAGTGGAGTCGAGACCATCCAGCCTGATGCACGAGGGCAATGTGTTTCACCTTTTGAAGAGGACTTCTCTGGTTGCAGATAAGTGCTCTCTGCCCAGCCAAGTCAGAATACCTGTGATTTGGCCATAAGCAGAAGGGACCAAGTCAGCTCTTTGAATCAAAGGGTAACTTGGGTATTGGGACCTTAAGGCTCCACATATTTCCAGAGCTGAGCAGTCAGCCAGCACTGCTGACTCCACAAAAACAGGTGGGAGGTACGTATCTCTTTTTCTGCAAGATGAGATCTAAGTCCTTGGACTTTGAGAAAAATCTACCTAACTCTCCTGTGCATCAGAGCTTAGTAGCTATTTTGTGCCCCTGAGAATCAACACTTGCAGAAGAGAATTTACTGTCAGCTCCCAGGGGTGGAAGTGCCTCTTCAAGGCTTGAAATAAAATAAGTTGACCTTGTAACTTCCTTTTTTTCTTGTTTTGTAATATGCCTCTCAGCTGCTGCTTTATTCTCAGTCCTTCCATCTTCCCACTGTCACACTTTGTGCCACAGCAGCCTAGGCTGGATGGGGCATTTAGCACCCCAGGTCACTGGGTTATTGGTCTGTTCTGGTCTGGAATCTGCTTGAATATTTGCTTCCTTTGAGTGGAAAAGCAGTCTAGCATACTAAGAGGAATGCTGGAAACTGGCCCCTGTTGTCCCTGCTTTTTCCAGTCCAATGGCATACATGAGGTAGCCCTGACTCTACTCCAGCTTCCCAGGAAAGCCTTTAAAGGAAAAAATTCTTGAGTATTTAACTGCAATGCATTTTGCTGTGTCCACCTTACACACACTGCTGGACAGAACTTTGTGGGAAGCAAAGCAGAACTATTGTGAACTAAAGGGTCTGTACTGCTAATAGAGACTACAGAAGCAGAGGAGTTGGCACTAAATGATACACAGCCTGGTAATAATACATTCTGCAATTAATGTACGTAAACATTCCCTTCAGCAAGACCTTCCTCACACCCCTTCCCAACGTAATACCTCTGTATTTATTCTGCAGCAGGGAAGCAAGTAGTATGGTGGTTCATGCTTGTCTTTTTGAAGGGGGATTCAGAATCAAGGTTCAGTGCATCAAAAGTAAAATTAAAAGTAAATTAAAATCAGGGGGAAGTGGAGGCACAATGGGTAAGCAACAACTACCTGCAGGCTAACACAGGGGTTTTTTTTTGTACCTTCAAGAGGCCTCCACTTACCCTGGTGTACCTCATGGTTGCCTGTGTACCAGGTCACCAGAGTCCAAAGCCTGGAGTGGAGGACACAGTACTTGACAAAGGAGCCTGGCAAAAGGAGCAGCATGCTTTGCTGGCATTGGAACAGTCTCTAACTGTGAGGAAATACAAGGACCCAAATTACTGGTTGGGCTAAAAAGCCAACTGCAGACTGGCCTGGAAATCAGTTGGGAGGTTCTTTATTTCCCATAGCAAGAGATTCATCATCCCTCATGGCATTGCCTTTGCCAAAACAAAACTTTCAGTGACAGGCCTCCTGTCCCTTGCAGGGGAAAGGCTACCATTTCTTTCATGCATGTTTTAGCCAGTGCTTGAAAGCAGAGGGGCTACAGATCAATAATAGGATGCATTAACAGTATGCAATCCCTCAGCCGCTTTGGTAGACCAAGCTGCCTGGAAAAGAGAAAGTAGAGTGAAGCTACTTTTAGGCAGAGCTTCAGAAGAAATGGACTAGCTCGCTGCACAATATTCAGAGATATGTAAGCTCACCTCACAATCACTCACAAGCTTTGCCTCCTCTAGTTTCCACTGACCAACAGATGGTACCAACTGCAGTGCTGCTCCTTTAGGTAGGGGTGTGGTTCTGCAGTGATAAACCTTTGCATATCCTTTCCTCTGGTGCAAGGAGTTGCAGCTGCTATAGTTCATTTATACCAAACTGTAGAGAATTAATATATGGAGGCGATTTTCTTGTGAAGGCATGGAAGTGTTCCAGTCTCAGAGAGCACAGCCTGCTTGCAGGATGACATTGAACTACATGCTGACAATGAGCACAAAACCTGTGCATGATGCTGCAGTGGAGGTGAAAGTTCTACAACCTGCCCTCCTTGTTCTGGCTTATTCAGGTGGAGTACACCTGCAAGAGAAAACTTCCCATGTCTTGCTACATAAAGGTTGTTCAAATTGTAGAGGAAGAAACAAGAATCTACACAACTGCTATAGATTCTAGGAGAACTATAGTTTTCTTTAAGGCACAGTTCAGGCAATCCCTAAATCAGTTTCCTCCTTACTGCCAATATGTGTTTAGAAACAAGCCAAGAACAAATGAAAAAAAAAAAACAGGGCAATTTTGCAGCATGGCCAAAAGCAGTCACCATGTGTCATCATCTATCTATGTGGAACACTTGGCACGAGTGCCATGGAAGCCAGAAGTGAAGGTAAATTATGCAAGAGAAGACTGCTTTGAGCCCAGCACATGAAGAAATCTGTTGACACAGAAATGCTATGCTGAGAGATTCACAGCTCTCTGCTTTTATCCCAGATGCAGTTTCAGAGCTAAATGAGACATGGAGGATTTCAAAGCCCATTCTGACATTTAAAAAGTAATACCTGTTAAACTATAGAACGGGCACAGCCACAGGACAAGCCTTCTGATTAACCACACCATTCAAAGTCAACATCTTTTCTTTGAAAGATGTTGTGTTGGGTTTTGGTGGTGGTTTTTGTTTGTTGGCTTTTTGTTGGTTTGTTTTTTTTTTTTAACTCAAGTCAGCCATTCCCATAATTTCCTTCAAAGGCCTCCAGCATCCCAACCTTCCCCAGTCTTCCCTCCCACATCCACCTTCCTCCCCAAAGATTTGGGTAATAGTTGTCAAATACCAAGAATCAAAGCTCTTAGAAGTACCATGAGGCATAGAAATGTTCACAAATTAACCTCAGGACACTGGCTCAGGTTCAGTCAGTGACCCGGAGAGGGGAAATCCTCCTCACAGCAGTTTCTAGAGGTCTGAGAAATCCTTGACACTGAGCACATCTAACTTATTCCAGGAGCTATCACCTGTGTTGGCCGTTGTCCAGCAGGATACTATCAATGGGAAGCGCTAGGGTCCAGTCAAGTGCCTTAGTAAGCAGAAGTGGAGACAACCACAAGAATACCTACTTGAGCCCATTCCCCAAGGAATTAACACCCTTTGACAAGGCCAGGAACGACGCAGAGCTGCTTCAATGTGCTCCTGCGCAGCTCTGCCACCAAGATACCTCTGCTCATTCCCATGCTGCCGGGGAAGCACAATGCTGGAGAGTTCTGGCACAGAGCTCCACCAACCTTGAATGGTTGAAAAGGAGCAAAGAAAGCTGCCAGCCTGTTGGCCTCATGCATGCAGTTGGTCAGTGTGAGGATTGAAATAGACAAAGTTTCACTGCCCAGAGACAGAACTGTGAGAAAACACTGACAAAGAGAACAAGGACAGTTTGTAAGTAACAAATAGAAATGCCTTTGATGGTGATTAAGGAGGTCAATGCTTCTCACACCTCGTAACATCTGTTCTGACACCCAGCCTTGAGGAGGAAGGTGAGCTATCATTTGGATTGTGGGAGAAAGTTTTCTTTTTATGCCAATTATCATAATAAACCATCTGTTGTTTCCCTGTGCTGTACCTGCCATGTAAAAGATACATAACCCTCCGATTGATGAGAATAAATGTTTACATTTGAGTTCTGGATCTCTTGTGGACCGTGACTTTCTCCCACATAATGGCACCCCTGTTATCAGGGCCATAGGGCTCTTTGAAATTGCATCCAGCAGTAAAGATACAGTGCTGGAAGAAAAATAAAAGGCCTGAACGCTGGAAAAAGTTGAAGAGAAGCATTTATCTTGTGCATGGATTAACCTTTCACTGGACAATAGGTAAGAAGCTATGATTAGTATGAGAAGTCAAGTAATGCAAGAAGAGAAAAATACTTTAAAGACTTTGAAAGATACTGTTAAAGAACAGGGAAAACTGTCAGTGAAGATGCTCTATAAAAGATACTGTTGCGACTTTCTAAGAACGATCCTGCAGTCACTTCTCGTGCTATCTATAAGGGAGAAGTCTGGGATTGCACAAGGATCAGCCTTTGTGATGTTGCTACCGGAGACAAAAATGGAGCTGCGGAGCTCCTGGGTACCTGGCATGTGATCTTTGAAGCAGTGAAGGCTCAATGCTGCTTCGCAGGACTCTGTAGCAGAGGGAGCTGAGGAGAGAGCTTCCTTCACCCCCCGATGCAGCAAGCTGTTTGGAGCCGCCTACGGCTGTGCTACCAGAAGGTTGCTCTTTATGGGAAGTAGGTGCTTGAGAACGCTCTCTTTCACCGTTTCTGTACTTTCGATGTGTGTTTGCTTGTGAATGTGGTACCACGGAGGGGCTGGCGTTTGAGTGCTTTTTTTTATGCTAATTGATTGTAATTGTGGTGTTAAGTTTTTAAGGTGTGACCGTTTGGTTTATGTCTTGTTTGTCGCTCCGTACTGTTGTTTATAGCTTATCATGTTATTGCTATCGCGTTTATTGCTAGAAAAAAAGGAGAAAAGGAAAAAATAAATAGAGAAAGGAGGGGCGAAAAGCAGCGAGGTTTCCTCCTACTCCATGCAGGGGAGGAGGGAAGCTGCTTGTCGACTTTCTTGCCTCCTGACAAAAAGTATTAAATTTGTACCTGCTTTGCTGTGTTGAAATTGCTGGAGAAAAGGAGTGAAGTTTTGCAGACAGTTAAGCCTGAAGAGTTTGTTTTATCTTTTGTTTTGTTAAGTGAAACTCAGTTTTAGCTTTTCTGCCTTTCTGCCTGGTTGGGGGGTGCTGAGAAGCTGAAGCTAGTGTTAAGACCTTGAGATAAGTAGAACTGTAAAAGAATTCTTTTCTTTGAAGTAAGAGATTAATTTTAAAAAAACACTGACCAGAAGGAAAATGGTATTTTTCTTAAAACTTTTTTTTTTTAAATGTAAGTGGGAAAACAAATTGGAACATACCAAACTCTCCAAAACTACTATTAATCAAGGAACTGTTAGAACAATTGGATACTGTGATAAACAGGGAAGTATAATGTTACCGTGCAGAAGAAATAGCCACTGAATATTAAGTTTAGTTTTAAGGGATTTACAGATATTAAGTAGGTTGTATGGGATTTATGAAGATAGGTCTAAAGATAAGTTTTTCTGTCTTGCCTCATGAGAATTCACATTTGAATGCAAAAGCCTTACAAAGGGCAGGAAAAATCAGTTTACTGGAACAGTTACTTTAAGGGTTTAAGACAGCCCTGCAGTTTTGGAACTTGCAATTAGAACTTCAGGCTGGGAAACTGAAGCACAAGTAAACTTTCTGAAACTAAAATGGATCTGGAGTCAGTCTCTTGCAGCAGCAAGCAATCCACCTGTAATCAGAAACACCACAAGAAACCAACTGCAGAACTCTCTCCCAGATGGTAATGATAACAGAACCTGAGAGCTTTTCTGGAATTGACAAGTTGGTGATATGAACTGAATTTCTTTGCCTGCTTTACCACATAAACAAGCAGCAGCTCGCTTATATCATGTGTTCTGGAACTGGAGGGCAGTCACTGACTAGCACACAATTAAAACACTAACATTATAAATCCAGTTTCCTTCCTTAGTGGTATGACTGCCTGGAAAACCATGGAAGCTGGAATGCAGAGGATGCATGGAATCATTTCACCTAAACCAACAAGCTTTAAAGGACAATTACATCTATTGGAAGCTGTCCAACCACCAGTCAAGGCTGCTGCTATGCTTTGTCAAGCACACCAAGGGGTAACACTGATGTAACAGATTGGCTGATGTTGGGGCCAAAGACAGCAGAAAACATCAAAGGGATAAGCTTTAGCCTGAAATGATAGAAACAGCGTAAGAAAAAGCATTTAAAGTAATTAGTAACTTGTTGGTCTGTCAAGGAAAGGGTATACAGGTATCTTTTAGCACTCACATACACCCTATTCAGAGGGCTAGAGTACATATGGTTACTCCCTCAGACTGAGGTATTCATTCCTATGCTCAAGTAATGCAACATGTAGGTAATTTTGAAAACTGATTGGCAGTTGCATATAAATCATAAGCCAGTGGGCAAATAAAAAAAAATGAATCATATGATAAACAGTAAATAGCTAAAATTGCATTAGTTGGAGTATGAGAACAAAAAGCAATTCAGTTCATTTTGAAATATTGTATGGGTTATCAATTGGGGAATTTTTGTCTACAAAATTACGTTGTCTTTCAAAAAAACAATTGGAGAAAATTAATAAAATTGTCCTAGGAACCAGAGCTAAAGGACCATCTTGTTCACCCCTCTAGCCCTGGGAAATAAGTTCTGTTAAGAATTTTACAGGTAACCTTGGATGAGAAGTGGAGCACACCCTACCAGATGCTATCAACAACCTACACTGCAATCAAGATATGACCAACCAGCTGGGACAAACCACCCCTGAGTGGAAAAAGCTTCAGATATAGAAATTACTATTTAGCCAAGGCACTTTAATGGGAGCAGGAAAGGGAGAGGAAAAGGGGCGTCACCACAGACCCAAAACATCCTGGAGTCCTGGTTTGTCTTCTGGGACAGTGGGGTGTGTTCTGTCTGAGGGTGGTGGTTTCTCTTCCTGTGTTTTGTGTCAGGTCATGCTTCTCAGAAGAACAGAAAGTTTCTGGTCTTAGAGTCCGTGATGATGTTGCCATAATGGTGATGCCCGTTGGTGTTTTTGTGTTCCAGCAATGTCGAAGCAGGAAAACACAGTCCCCTGTATTCACCTCGCACCTCACTGTGGCTGCCCCGGGGATAGGATCCATGGTGGCACATGGGACAAGGGTGGCATAAGGGAAAGAAGTGCAAAGGGAGTGTGGATAGGAGTGACTCTGGCTAACTCCTAATGATGTTAACAACAAACTCAAATTCAGCTAGCTCTACCTAACATCACAGAACAATCTGTACAATCTCTGTGTTAACAACCTTATAACAACATTTGTTAAACAGTTAACCACTTGTCAACCTAATCTACACTTCAGGTTGGGGGTACAGGACTGGGTGAAGAAGAGGAAGGATTGGAAAAGGACGATTGGTTGCATGTTGAACATAGGTTACATATTAGACATTAAGTCAGGACATAAACTGGGACAAAAAGAGCAATTCCTAAGACACCAGCAAGAACAGAGAACAAGACTAAACATAGGAACACCAATAAGTTCATCTAAATATTCCACTTTTAACAATTATCAAAAGAAATACATACAGCCTTTGTTCTTCCTGCAGTCAGCTGTCGTGGCCCACTGGAGTCAGGATCAGCATGCACAGCAGGAATAACGTTTTCCACGCCTCCTTCCACCAAGTGTGCACGTGTCACCTGAGTCTAGAAACCTCGGTTCCAAATTTGGGTAAAGGTCAGTATGCGGTAGCTTTGTGAATTGGCTGTTGGTCAATACTGAGACTCCTGCCCACTGTATTGTGCACAGGTTGGACATGTCCCTCAAGACACCATTTTATATATATATTGTATAATAGTTTTTGTTTTGTACAATTCTTCTGTTATTGCATAATTGCTTTACCTTTTGTTATCAACACTGAAAAAGCTAGCTTGCTGGCTAAGCAAATCAACTAATAAAACTGCTTTGGTTTATTATTAGTAAAGGTCCTGTTAGACATGCTACTTTATACTGGCTACTTCATACAGCTGCAGAAATTGTTGGGGTTTATCATTACTTATCGTAAGCCTTTTGTGTACTGCTTGTTATCTACTTTTGCCTGCCATGCCTTTTGATGAATTAATTCCATAGATGTAACCATGGATTATGATCTGTAGCTGTGATCAATAGACAGCAGCTCTGTTGTATTGTGACCACCTTTTATCTGTGAATGTGACTGCTGGACAAAGCTTTCAATGTAATAACTGAAGGTTAAAGGGAAGAGATTAGAGAAAGCAAGTAGCAAAATGAATCCCTACTCACAGAACTGGACTGTGTGCCACTGGAACCTTGGAGGGTGGGGGGAAAGCCGCTATGTAAGCAATGAAGAAAGTTATTGTGTAAGTGATAAAGAGAAGGGGGGATATAGTATGACTGTCAAAAGGTATAAGACAGCTACTTTTCTGTTATATTCCAAGCACAGTGGTGGTTTTTAGCATTACATCATTAAGGGCATGCTTTGCCCACCTCCTGGCACATACAGGCCCTATGTGACAGGATGTAAGCAAGTAACCCGGAGCTGTGACACAGCACGGAAATCAATCAAAGCATTACATTGCCGCCTCGAAGTCTGGACTTGTACTCCACCACTGTGTGCTATAGTTGCATTCAAACAGTAGTAAATAGAACAATTAAACAAATATTTTTTATTAATAAAGAAGGGGGAGATGTGGGGATTGAAACAGACGAAGTTTCACTGCCCAGAGACAGCACTGTGAGAAAACACTGATAAACAGAACAAGGACAGTTTGTAAGTAATGAATAGAAAAGCCTTTGATGGCAATTAAGGAGGTCTACACTTCTCACACCCCCTAACATCTGTTCTGACACCTGGCCTTGCAGAGGAAGGTGAGCTGTCTTTCAGATTGTGGGAGAAAGTTTTGAGTTTATTCCAATTATTATAATAAGCTGTCTGTTGTTTCCCTGTGGTGTATCTGCCGTGTAAAAGATATATAAACCCCTAGATTGATTAGAATAAATGTTCTGAGTTCTCAATGGATGTCATGTGGACTGTGACTTTCTCCTGCAGGTCAGGACAAAAGGGTGTTAGGCCTTGGCTGGAAGAGTCACCAAGGGTACTCTGGCAGCACGTGCTGTCTGGGCCATACTCTTATATACATTGCCAGGGTAGAGCCTTGTCCTGTGCCTTCTGCGTATTGCCACCTGCTTCAATCACCTCTAGGAAGTCAGCCCTGGAGAAGACTAGGATTGAAGTTGTGGAGTCTCAGTCCCTGATGAGTCCAAGGTGGGCTCAGTTCCCCCTGCACCTCTTAAGAGAGCAGGGTTAGGATTATGTGCTTGGATGAAAGACAGGACATCCTCCTTTGATAGCTTCTCTGGATCTTGCCTTTTCTGAGAGTCGTGCACTTTGACACCTTCCCCCCACTCCCAGAAGAGGCGGCTGTAATGGCAGATGCTGTGGGCAGAGAGGAGAGGAAGATTAATGTAGTAGGGGAGGGGAAGGAAAACACTCATCCTAGCCACAAAGTGCACTACAAAGACAGCTGCCCGTGCAGTGGGAGCCACACTCTAATCTAAGGGGTACCTTAGAAAAAGACCTTCATTCACCTTGCAAACTCTATAGCCCTTAAGGTACAGCAAATTCCAGGCCTAAGAGATTTCCATGGAAACAACCTCGTTAATTCCAGCTTCACTCAAGAAATGAAGCTCAATTCAGTTCAGTATTTGCTGGAAGGAGACAGGTCATTAGCAGAAAACCTGCCTCCCCCTAAGTTTTTGAGACGATGAAACTGTCATTGCCAGCAATGGAAAGGCCTTAATGAAGAATTCAGAAAATCTGCCATCAGCGGCAATCTAATCACTCACCACAAACCTACTAGAATCAGTAAGAGCTGCCCCGTGGAGCTGTGCAAATGAACAGTACTTCACGCTGCACAAAAGTAGCTACCATCACCCCTCTTCCTCCTCCTGTGAAATAACCCAGGCTTTGAGAGTTCCGGTCCTACCACCATCTCTCACTCCATCCATCAAGGCCAGCCCTCCCTCACAGCATCAACAGTGTCCCAGCCATAATGAAAACCGAGCGGCTAATTACTGCCAACACAGCAGCCTTTAGTTTTGTACAATTACTGACACTTAATATTCATAGCTTATTTAGTCCTTCTGTTCTAACAAAGCAGTACTAGCACAGCGACAAGCACACGTGTCAATGGCTAATTACAGACACATTAGTACTCACTAACCACAACACAACCCCTTCTGGAGTCCCACACAAACGCTCCCTCCACCTCCTCAGTCATGCCTGCAGGTTCATGCTGGACTACTTCAGAGTGAATCATACAATGGTCTGGGTTGGAAAGTACCTACAAAGGTCATTTAGTTCAACTTGCTCTGCACTAAGCAGGGGCAGCCTCAACTAGATCAGGTTGCCCAGAGCCCTGTCGAGCCTCACCTTGACTATCTCCATGTTTGGGACCTCAACCACCTCCCTGGGCAACCTGTTCTACTGTTCCACTACCCTTGTGGTAAAGAATTTGTTCCCAACAGCCAATCTAAATCTACTTTTCTCTAGTTTGAAACCACTGCCCCTTACGCTATCACTACAGGCGTTTGTAAACAGTCTCTCCATCCTTCTTGTAGGCCCCCTTCAGGTACTGGAAGCTTGTTATTATGTCTCCCCAGAGTCTTCTCCAGACTAAACAACCCCAGTTTCCTCAGCCTGTCCTAGTAGCAGAGGTGCTCCAACCCCCTGATCATTTTCGTGGCCCTCCTCTGGACCCTATCCATCAGGTCCATATCCTTCCCATATTGGGGGCTCCAGACCTGGATGCAGTACTCCAGGTGAGGTCTCATCAGAGCAGAGCAAAGTGGCAGAATTGCCTCTATGGATCTGCTGGCAATGCTGCTTTTGATGTAGCTGAGGATGTGATTGGCCTTTTGGGCTGCAAGCTCACACTGCTCATGTCCAGCTTCTCACTCATCAGTACCCCCAGGTCCTGTTCCTCAAGGCTGCTTTCTGTCACCTCATCTCTCCATCTGTTTTGACAGTGAGGACTGTTCCAGCCCAAGGTTCACCTGTCCAGCTTGTCCAGGTCCCTTTGGATGGATGACATCCCATCCCTCTGGTGTATGGACAGGACTACTCACCTTGGTGTCAATCTGCAGAACTAACATAGGCAGAACTAACCCCATCCCAACATTCTGAGGGAAAAAGCCCGTGCCTCTGCTTTTTAAGCCTGTTCTTCCATTTAGCTGGTTAAGGAAAGCTGAAGGATTCTTAACAGCACTGCCACAAGGTAGGTAAGGAGATTCAACATGAGAAAATCAAGAGCCCTATTTCATATATCATGAACAGAGGCATAGTCCTAGCTAGTGGTGGCTGAGGGCATCTCTTAAGACTCCCTGAGGGTGTGTTCTCTACAACATCTTGACCCATAAGCCCCGCTGTGTCACAGTGACCAATGACTCCACCCTCTCCCAGAGAGCTGCTGCTTTTCCCTCTCCCTTTAAACAGCTCCCAGCTATTTACAGCTTATTCTAGAGCCTGTGCTAAATGAACTGGGATTTGCTTTCCAAGTAGCAACTTCTGACCCAGCATCTTAAAATATAGAGATGCAGCAAGTTACGGCTGCTGGTCTCAGTCGCCATTTCTCTTTGTGAAGGGAGGTTCAGTAACTTGGACTCTGCCGCAGATGAGAGCAAAGTTGTGAGAGGTGTGTTATTCAGAGCAATTAATTGCAAAATCCACAAATTCAGCTCAACAGTTTCCTGAAAGTCTGAGAAGGTGCCAGCTTCTGCAGCACACCCTGCTGGTGACCAAGCTGCTTTTTACTGCAAACGACTGCACAAACATACATAACACACAACATGCCTGAACTCCCGTCTCCAAATACCCAGACACACATCTCCACCTCACAATAGAATCATAGAATGGTAAGGTTGGAAGACGACCTCATCTAGTTCCAACCCCCTGCCATAGGCAGGGACACCTCCCACTAGCACAGGTTACTCAAGGCCTCATCCAACCTGGCCTTGAACACCTCCAGGGAGGGAGCAGCCACAACCTCCCTGNGCACACTGCAGGCTCATGTTGAGCTTTTCATCAACCCAGACCCCAAGGTCCTTTTCCTCAGGGCTGCTCTCCAGCCATTCCCCACCCAGCCTGGATTTGTGCTTGGGATTGTGCCTACCCAGGTGCAGGACCTTACACTTGGCCTTGTTGAATTTCATGAGGTTGGCCTGGGCACACCTCTCCAGCCTGTCCAGGTCCCTCTGGATGGCATCCCTGCCCTCTAGCAAGTCGACTGTGCCACACAGCTTGGTGTCATCTGCAAACTTGCTGAGGGTGCACTCAATTCCTCTGTCCATGTCACAATACATCCCCTCTGTTACACACACACACAGAGCTGTCTTTCCATAGCTTCTGCTCTGGCCTGTACTCACTGAAAGGGTGCAATGGCTTCAAAAGGGAGGTCATATGTTGTTTTCCCAGTCATTTTGTTGAAGAAGAATTTTGTCTTGGTATTTTTGCTGTATGCCATTGTCCAAGGATCTTGCAGAAGAGTCACAGGGATCAAATGCAAAACAGAAAGGAGTTAAAAACCACACAGTATAAATACACATAAATACAGAGGAGAAATCTATATAAATAATTGGAATCCTCCTTTTACTCCTTTTTCTTTCTCTTGCCCAAGGAGACTCACTTCCCAAGCTGTTCTCTGTTCAATGAAAAAAATTTCCTTCACCCTGCATTTAAAACGTGACACTCCAAATGGGTTGTTTGTTTCCATGTAATGCTATTCTGGAAAACACCTTCTTAATGAAAACTTATGATCTTGTTAAAAAATAAAGTTATCAGGCAAATAAATTGAATCACCCACACAATAACTAATGAACCTGCAACAGAAAACTGTAGCACATAAATACCTTCAACCTTATCCAAATCCAAGCTACCTTCGTTATACGCAAACAATCTCAGCCATTGGAACACTCCCATTAGTTTTTTTACCAAGTTACAACAGAAGCAAGTCTGTTCAATACTTTTTCTTTGAAGATATAAAGAAGAGCTAAGTAAAGAGTGTTGACTCTCTTCCTACCATTCAGAGTCTGTATGATGTAGAGTCCTGTGGGCACAAAGTGCCGGTCATCTCGGCCAGTGTAAGACAGCCGGGGTATTCCTCGTGAACTCTTAATGACTTTCATCTCTAACCTAAATGTTGAGAGAAGGCAATGATAAGAGAATCCTTTTTCTTCCTTTACCGTCATCTTGAGCACATGCTACCTGCACGTCCTCCACAGTATCGCAGTGAAAACTGACCACACCATGCATGACAGGACAAAATCATCACATCCTGCAGGGGAGGATTCAGTCTCTTCAGTCTCTTGCCTCCCATACACAGATAGAGAAATCAGACAGAGCTGTCTAGATCAGGTAGCAGACTGAGTGTTGCAATGAAAGGTCTGTAATGATCAACTACACTTAATCAGAAAGGGGTTCCCATTTCAGGAATGAACTCCTAATCTTTCAAGCCACTGACACTTCTGCACACAAACTCCAGTTCCATGGCTACTCCTACTGTTGTAAAGCAAACTGGCCACATCTACAGCACTGGAATTTGTTAGGAGGATGCTCTAATTCAGTAGCATCTTAGGAACATCAGCCACTAGCTGCAGGAGCTCTAACAGCTCCTTCAGCCCTCTTCAATTGTAGGTCAGCACATCCCTCCCAATCCTGCACATCGGTAGCCCATAACCTTAATGTGCCTGTCACTTACCTCACAAAAATCTTCTCCATTTCCTCCAATCTGTACACTTCCTTCACTCTGCATGGAAAAAAAAGAAAAACGTGATTTAAAAAAAAAATATGTAAACTGCCCTTTTTATTCCTGTCCCAGCCACAGAGAGCAGCCAAACAGTTCATTTTGTACAGCATGAGCTAGTCAGGCATGACTGAGGTTCAGCCTTATCCTCAATCTCATGCTCCAGTGCCTTACTGATTTTGGCTTAAGAAAGCCTGACAGCTGCATGCTCGTGGCTCAGTTAGTGTAAGGAACATCTTTGCTGCTAAGCGAGTTGTGCATTTTTAGCCCAAGTTGAGTATACAGAACAGGAAGAAAAATGAAAGTAATTTCCCTTTGTTGTCCATTGAGGTTAAATTCACCAAGGTCAACCCCAGGCAGGTTCTAGCCTCAGTATGCTGGCCTCACAGTAAAAGTAAACTGCCTGACCTTCACTGTTTCTATCCTCAGGTACACCACAAACTCATTAGCTGTTTTTACCTCAAGGTAACTTTTTTTTTTTTTTTAATTAGTAACAATCATTCAGAGTCATCATTCTTGGAATTATGTCAAACTACTTTTGTTTTTATTTTTCCAAGACATGGAAAGACATTTGGAAAGTTTAAGAAGAGGATGTCTCTGATCTGACACCCCCGCCAACCGTTTCCCACACACTGCTGCAAGCATCAGGCTTCGAAGAGCACAATTGGAACACCTTCTCACAAGAGCAGCAAAGGACCCCTCTACAAACCATTTCTACAGCTCTCCTCACTTCCCCTTCACCCCTCCCCAACATTTTGAGCTCCTCTAGTTATTGGAGCTCTCTATTGAGTTAACCCATAATCTCACTCATTATCTTTCATCCACACGGGTAACATTCCATTTCCAATCCTTCAGCTTCTCCCATAATATCACAACACTCCTAGCTTCTGAAACAGAAGCTGTTTAGTCCACAGTACCTATCTGATACCCAGCACAATGATGCTCTTATGGTTCACCATAGGAGAAAAAATTATATGGAAGGTCAGGAGGCAACCAAAGCTGAAGCCCTCTGTCAGGAACTTCCTTGTAACTAAAGCCTTCTACTCAGGATAACCATTTGGAGATTATAAATGCAGGTCAACACTTCATTTATCTATTAGCAGTCTGTATCTCTGAACAACTGCTGACCCTTCAGGGCAGACAAGGACATAGAAGTCTTTGCAATGATCAAGTTGAGTGCTAGACCTACAATAGCATGTACGTGAAAACAGCAGAAACCAATCCAATCCACCTGTGAGGAAAACATGACTGTCAGATATGTGAAGAAGGACATGACTTATGCAATATTGACCTTTATCTGAAATACTGGGGGGGCTTTTGGCCTCTTTCTGTTGAACAGAACATGAATTTCAGCTTGAAATTTAACTTCCCTTCAGCTCCTGGTCTTCATCCTCCAACATACTGAAACCAAAGCACACCAGGCTGAAGCAGTTGTCACTCACCGGATGGGGTTCATATCTGGCCGGCTAGGTTTAGAAACAGCTTTGACAAACTTCTCTGCCAGCTGGATCCTGAGTGAAAACAGAAGAAGAATACAGCAATTTAGCAAGATCTTTGCTACAGCAGTAGGCAAGTTTCAGCAGAGTAACAGATCAGACACCTCAGCACATCCAGACTGCCTCCACTGCTAGCCAAATGGGCACTGAGCAAGACTTTTCTACCCTGTCCTCCCAGTTCTATGTTGAGTGATACTGGCTGTTATCCATTAGGAATAGGTCTCCACAGCTTCCTCTACAAGCCCACATGCTCCTGGACTAGTGGGGACACCATGTCCCTGAGAAAGGAAACACAGGGGCTCATTTCTTCTTCCTCAGCCAGTTATCATCTGTGCTACTTCATATCGAACTGTTCATATTGAACTGTTGGAGCAACTCCA
>WBNM01015594.1:68056-126854 GCA_013399055.1 Ramphastos sulfuratus | reverse complement strand
CCCACCCAGCCTGGATTTGTCCTCGGGATTGTGCCTACACAGAGAAGAGAAGAGTCGCAAGAGCAGATTTCTGATGATGAGGGCAGGAATAAGAGAGCAGTACCTTCACTCCTTGTCTTTAATCCCCCACATTCCTCAAATAGTATCATTCACAGATCATGCTGCTCAAGGAGCAAAGGCTTGAGTTAGAGGACATTTCAAGGACTGTTTCAGATTCAATTCTGTAGATGTCTCAGCAGCACTAATAGGCCTTTGCTTGCATAATGGTTGCCCCAAACATTAATCTTTATATTATGAATGTTAATTCCCTCATGAGATACGTTGCCGAATATGAAATTTGAACCTTACACTGATAATGATATTACTTGAATATTCCCTGCCACAGCTTCTGAACTGCTACTACTTATAATAGCTATGTTGCAGGCAACTCATTGGCTGCTTATACTTACTGTACTAACTCACTAGGTCGTAGTTATTCATGCACTGAAGTCAAAAGTGTCATCTAACTCATTGTGCAATAACAGAAGCTGACACTGCATATTTACAAGTTTTAAGTCAGTAGAGGGTGACTGTGTCTGTTTATTATTCACATTAGATGGGTTATGACCTTTAAGCTAGCAGGCAAAAATACCTTGTGCTACCAAACTGAAGGGGCTTAGAAGTAGTAGAAGTGGCTTAGTAGAAGTGCTAGAGCCTACTAAAACTCAAGGTAAAATGTAAGTATACAAAGTCAAATGCCCAGATGAACAGTGGAGACCATCTATGTGCTAAGGAATCTAAACAAGATGCTTAGCAAGCTCAAAATGCTGAGATTTCTCAGAGTGTGAAAATTACAGATAGCATTTTGTTTTTTAAAAGCCCCCAGTGAAGTGCATAAAACTGATTTTAATCACCTGACTTGGAATATTTTAACCAAAAATATAATTAAAATTCATTCCACTTTCCCACTTTTTAATAACTAAACCCTTGAATCTTAAGAACTTTAATTTGTGCATTTTTTTCCATTCACTAGTGATCTGATTAAGAAGATTTGTCTTTCTCTATCAGAACAGAACTTCACATTTATTTATTTGTTTGTTTATTTATTTATTTATACATACATACATACATCATTATTATATAAATGAATTCTATTGATTCATTATGTTGTGGTGTTAGCAAAGAAGGGTCTGTTAAGTCTACCTTTGTGCTTATAGTGTTTGATTCTAAGGACATTTATGTGATCAGCACCAAACTAGTATTTCACAGTATCACAGTATAAGCAAGGTTGGAAGAGACCTCAAAGATCATCAAGTCCAACCCATCACCACAGACCTCAAGACTAGACCATGGCACCAAGTGCCACGTCCAAATGTGCCTTGAACACCTCCAGGGACGGTGACTCCACCACCTCCCTGGGCAGCCCATTCCAGTGGGGAATGACTCTCTCAGTGANAAAGTGCAGCCCCCAGCACTTGGATTTGTTGAAAGCCATCCCCTTGGACTCTGCCCATCTGTCCAGGCGCTCGAGGTCCCGCTGCAGAGCCCTTCTGCCCTCCAACCCACCAACATCTGCTATTTCATTGCTATTAATTTTTTATTTTGTTCCATTCCATGCTTTAAAAAAAAAAAAAAAGTCAGAAAACTACAGCTTGTGAATAGAAAGGTCAAAGTGTAAATTTATTTCTATTTAAAAGCTGTGGTATTGATTGTATTATGTGTGTGAATCCAGATAGTTCTTTACCTGCAGAGGAATATGTTACTGGGCTGAGCTTGTTAGGTAACTGTGGCTAGTTAAAAGAAAAAAGCTTTTTCCAGGAAAATGTCACTGTTAGCAAAGTGTTCTGCAGTGACTCAACCTACATTGAAATGATTCATTATATCAAAATGACAGAAGACACTTTTTAAGTCATTCAAAACAAATATATGTTGCATTTTCTGAGATTATGCCTTATTAGGGCTGTAACTCAGGATCTCACAGCTGGGATATTAGACACAAAATAGGGATTGTTTCAGGTGTATCATAAAAGATAAGGTCTCACCAAGAAGCCTAGCTTATAGGATACAATGGAATGTCATGGTCCCTACCTGGAAATGGATCAAAGCCTAAAAAGGGTATTTTTCTTCACAGTTATTTTTCCACAGACAACTCTAATGTTGAATTTTCTCTGATTTTAAAATGAAAACATCTTTGTAGTGTAAGGAGTAGAGAAAAGTCCAGAATTTATCAAAATAATCTATTTTCTACTTAGAAAATTTTATGCAAATGGCAGAGAACATGGCCATGCACCAAGGACTGGTACAGCTTTGTGAAGCTGTTATTGCTTTACTCCAGAGTAGGAAACATCTCTCAGCTGCTACATCTCTGAACTCACATTTTGTCTCTGGTGTAGATTCTGGCCACAGTATTGATTTTTTTTGAATGGCTTTTTCTTGTTGTCCCACTGAGATTATTCATACTGAGTTACATGACTTCCTACATGGAAAATATGTGGTGATAACAGAGTAATTAAGTATTTCTACAAATATATTTGCTAAAAAATGCAGATTCTTCCTCATCTCAAAATCCCAAGAGGAAAGGGGATAAGTTTGGAACTACATATCAATATGTTGGGGCTCTTCAGCCTGGAGAAGAGAAGGCTTCCAGGAGACCTTAGAGTAGCCTTCCAGTATCTGAAGGGGGCCTACAGGAAGGCTGGGGAGGGACTATTGACAAGGTCTTGTAATGACAGGACAAGGGGCAATGGGTTTGAACTGGCAGAGGGAAGACTTAGACTGGATGTTAGGAGGAAGTTCTTTCCAGTGAGGGTGGTGAGGCACTGGCACAGGTTGCCCAGGGAGGTTGTGGCTGCTCCCTCCCTGGAGGTGCTCAAGGCCAGGTTGGAGGAGGCCTTGAGTGACCTGTGCTAGTGGGAGGTGTCCCTGCCTATGGCAGGGGGTTGGAACTAGATGATCCTTGAGGTCTCCTTCCAACCTTACCAATCTATGATTCTATGATTCTATGTTTCTATGATTCTATGTTTCATTGCACATTATTCCCAAGTCCTTGAAACATCAAAAAAAAGTCCATGTTCTGTTAGCAGCAGGTTGATACTTTAACTGTAGAGTGTGGACATGGAGTAAAGCAATTATTTGCTACTGACATTCCTAAGGATAAAATAAATTACACTTACTAATTTTGAAACCTATCTGAAAGCTCAGGCATGGTGTTGCTCAGGATTGTATAAACACTGTAAAAATAACAAGCAACATTTGGAAAAGCAGAGACCAATTAAAGACAGCCCACAAAGTCTCAGGAAAGGCAAGTCACACCTCAGTAAGCTTTTGAGATGATCTGATGAGAGAATGGCCGTCCAAGGCTTACATGTTGTGTTCTTACAGGCAGATTAAGAGCAGAGACAAGGCTCCATATCAGCTGGCTTTTTGGGATTAAGCCTTGAATAATAAGACTGATGTGAATTGTTGTCAAAATCTCAAGCTGTATGAGGGGGAAAATGAATGGATTAGGAATTTCAAATGTATGTTTGGCTTCCCACCATTCAGAGAGCTGTGGGGTAGAAAGGAAATCAAAGATATTGAGTAAACTAAATAATGGTGTGATGTTGGACACTACAGCACATGTCTGGCTAGAAAGAAACATTTGGAAGAGCTGCAGCACAGGAGAGATTGCATCCTACAAACTAGCCTCATGCAGTAAGTGAGAATATCAGTTAACAGTATTTATGTCCCAAATAGTTTTTGTAAATATGCAAAAGAGTGCAATCTAGCATCGTTCTTGTGCTAGGTTTTACCTCATTCAATGAAGCTCCTGGTAATGCAGTCTGTGACTTACAAATAAAAGCAGATCTCTTTCCTCTCTCTGCCAGCAGGTAATAGGTCTAGGTAACATCCCATGGTGTTCCCAGTGTATCTAAGAAGAGGAGCTACTTGGATTTTCTTGATTTTTTTTGAGTTTTGGGTTCACATAACTGTTGAGAATTTTCATGTTACCTGATGTTGGGTTTGTGCCTTTAGATACGTAACAGCTTCGTGCAAGTAACTGGAAATTCTTATTCTGGCCCCAAACAGAAGTGTGGTGGTAAGGCCAGTCCAGACTCTCAGCCAAGTGCATTAACAACGAGACTCCAGGCAGGGTGGTAAATGGGGAGGAAAGTTGTTAGTCACTGACAAAAGCACTGTTGCAGCAGCTCCATGGGGCTGATCCATCAATGCACAGCTAGCCTCCAATACTTCACCTCCTCCACATAAATTACAAGCAGGGATGTTTCAGCCTTTTCTGCTGCAGCCATGTAAAGTATCACAGTATCACAGTATAAGCAAGGTTGGAAGAGACCTCAGAGATCATCAAGTCCAACCCATTACCACAGACCTCGAGCCTAGACCATGGCACCAAGTGCCACGTCCAAACGTGCCTTGAACACCTCCAGGGATGGTGACTCCACCACCTCCCCAGGCAGCACATGTGCAGGCCAGCATTCCCCTCAAAACCACACACAAACCTGCTTCTTGTCAGATAGTCCCTCTGTGGCCTAACAAACATGTACTGTAAGGGTAATGTTTTACAAGTGAGGAAGAAAGTGAAAACAGGCAAGTAAATGTCAACAAACAAACAGAAGTGGGAACACCTGCTTGGCAGCAAGGAACAGCTGTACATGTGCAGCTGCTGCTCCATCTCCATAAGCACCCTGTGCTTGTTGCTTTACTTAAGGTTGACCAGGTTCTCAGCAGGCCTGTAAGATTTAGTTGATGCTATTTAGAAAAGGAGGCTCCTTCACCTTGTAGATTTACTCAGCTTTAATCAGAACTTCTATGGCAAATAGCAGACCTGTAAAAGTTGTATCTGTTTTTCATTTTTATTTCTTCTAGAGAAGAGACTTGAATGGAAAGTTTTCTTATTACTGATCCTTAAAATAAACAGTGGGTGACTTTTAGAGAATGATATGAGGCCTAGATTTTATTTTTTTGTTATCTTCTGCTTCCATTTAGTCTTTTAACTGACCTTGAAGGCAAAGGCATTCATGGAGGAGTTCTTTGGAGAGACTGTGATAGTTGGAATCTGCATGTGATCTTCATTTTTAAAGTTTGTCTTTTTTTTTTCTTCTAATATGATTTTTTTCTCTTAGAAAATGCAGTTCCACAGCAATTTAAACGTATTCTAGGTTATTTCAGTAACCACTTTGATTACAATATTTTGTTTGAAATTAGGCATATATTTTTCCTACTGTGAAAATATTCCAATTAGCCTTAAACCAGCACACCTACACACAGGGAAGGTCCTGTTGCTGAGTTGTATGTAGGTGCCTAACTTCTTCTGGAAAGCACCCATCTCAAAGTATAATTATGAGCAATGGCTAAGAACCACTGAATTTTATTGCCAAACCATGAAGTATAGAAGATATGAAACGAGAATGCGAGTTTTGTAAGGATATATAAGCTGAAAACAATTGGCTTGCAAGCTGAGTATAGACACCTAGCCCTGTAGTAAAACATGTAGAATAGTCAAGCCAAAAAGGAATTAACTGGGGTCTGGGGTGATGAAAAGTTCAACATGAGCCTGCAGTGTGTGCATGCAGCCCAGACAGCAACTGAGTGCTGGGCTGCAGCAAGAGCAGCGTGGCCAGCAGGGAGAGGGAGGGGATTCTGCCCCTTTACTCTGCTCTCGTCAGACCCCATCTGGAGTCCTGTGTGCAGTTCTGGAGCCCCCAGCACAGGAAGCACATGGAACTGTTGGAGCAGGTCCAGAGGAGGCCACGAAGATGCTCAGAGGGCTGCAGCAGCTCTGCTATGAGGACAGGCTGAGAGAGTTGGGGCTCTTCAGCCTGGAGAAGAGAAGGCTTTGAGGAGACCTTAGAGAAGCCTTCCAGTATCTGAAGGGGGCCTACAGGAAGGCTGGGGAGGGATTATTGACAAGGTCTTGCAATGCCAGGACAAGGGGCAATGGGTTTAAACTGGCAGAGGGAAGACTTAGACTGGATGTCAGGAGGAAGTTCTTTGCAGTGAGGGTGGTGAGACACTGGCACAGGTTGCCCAGGGAGGTTGTGGCTGCTCCCTCCCTGGAGGTGTTCAAGGCCAGGTTGGACAAGGCCTTGAGTGACCTGTACTAGTGGGAGGTGTCCCTGCCTATGGCAGGGAGTTGAAACTAGCTGATCCTTGAGGTCCCTTCCAACCCTACCATTCTATGATTCTATGATTCTATGAACTGCTGTCAAACTTAAGGCCATCACTACTGACTGTAATAACCAACTCATAAGTACCCTTTCTTTTACTGTATTTCTTGTAGCATAGGTATATCATATGTTAGCAATAAATAATTGTCTTTATCTATGATAACACTCAGACAGCTGAGATGTCTAGGCATCAGTTAATTTTGTCATACCATACATGAAGGTAATTGAAAGTCGTGAGTTCTGGGGTAACAACATTCGATTCCTATGTAATTCAGTACTGATATGTTCCACTGTAGAAAAGGTAAGCAGGTAAATGTGGAAGGCTTCCCCCCCCCCCCCCCCAAAAAAAAAAGAAAAAGGAAAAGGAAAAGAAAAAGAAAAAGAAAGAAAATTAAAAGGAATAGGGGAAAAAAAAGGGCAATCCTCTGTTACAATGGCAAAGAACAGAGTGATCTTTTGCAAAATGTATTATTGGCAGCGATTTCTTTCGTTTGTCTTTGCCAAGTTTTATGAGTGTACATAAAACCAACTGTAAAAATATCTTATAATTGGAGTAGTCATCATTTTGCATTAAAAATTAGTACAAAAAAATAAATCCCTTTAGTGAATGGCACTTAACTCCAGTTGACAGTAGGCTCAATTCTGCATGTTTTACTCACAGCTTTAATGCTAGTGACGTCAGTGACACTTGTAAGAGACCAGCAGGGCTTGCTCTGAGTTGTGTTTGCTCACAGGGAAAAGACATAAAGGAAAACTACTTTTAAGGAAAATGATGGTATAATCCAAGAAAATTCTCTGATTTTTCTGCTGAAGAAAGACATTGCTTTTCCTCTGAAGGAATCGTATTCAAAGACACTTTTATATCTGTATGCTTTGGATATTCTGAAGTACAGTGAACTGTAGCCTCCCATCCTCATTTTGTGCACCACATAGAAGGCACTCCTATATAAATATTCCTCCAGCATGCACACCTCCAGCGAAGTGTAGTGCTCTGCCTGGCATCCTCAGCTCAGGGGGAAACCTCAGTGTCATGCTACAGCAATTTGCCACAAGAAAGCATCCCTCTCTGATATTTACAAGTCTGCTAATTGGGGACGTGGTGTGCTTTTTTTGAATATGGTCACTGCCAGCGGGGGTGGGGGGAATAAACTGTCTCATGTTCTCCTACTGGGAAATAATCAGAGAAAGGGAGGAAAGGGAAGAAAAACATGGCATTGCTCTGGTGTACTGACACTACTTTGCAGCTGAAAGAACTCTCTGGAAAGCTCTTTTGCTGTCCACAGTATATCCTTGGCAAAGAAGATTTGCTCTTAGAAACCTGTACGTCTGCCTGAGGAGTGTTAGCACGTTTAGATGGGTATCTAGAGAGCTCCTGAAATCTGCAACCTGCAGTTTGCTCTGCTCCACCACATAACTGCAGCTTCCAGTATTTCCCAGTGTGAGCTGTGCCTGCAGGCAGCAGCCCGTGGTCCAGAGCTACCTTTCATCTGGCTGTTTGCCATCTGGCCTTGTGTGGAATGCTACATGGCTTAAAATCCTTTGCACATAAATTTTAGAGCCTCTTTCCTCTTTTCCTTACTATGGAAGTCAACAAATTTATCTTCTCTCAACCTTGTATCTTCGAGCGTCAGCATGGAACTTTGCAACATTACATGTTGAGAACACGCCTATTAATAATATTAATTATTAATTCATTAATATTCACTTCTGTTCTTGATTGTCTCTAATTTCTCCAGGCTTATGTTAAAAATACTTTGCATTCAGTAGCAATGGCAGTTTCTGTGCCATTTATTTACCATTTGTTTACCACTTCAATAAGAGCAGAAGAAGCACAGCCGTGGCAATTAACAGCATGTATTGTTTCTCCAAGACAATTCTTGTAATTAGTATGTTAATTTCCCCCAGATATGACCAAAGCTATATTAGCAACCAGCATTACCATATGCTTATGGGAAGAAAATAATTATCAAATTGTTTAAGAGTCTTGAGGGAATGAGAATAGATGTGATTTAAGACAGTATCATGTCTTGAGAAAATTACACTATGTCCCTGTCATATTTTTATCTATTATGGTGCTCTTTGCTGATGCATTTCCCTTTGAAGAGTGTTATAATTTATCCTGCAACGAGATCTTCCGAGTTATGGCTAGTTAAGTGTCAGTATGAAGAACATAAGGATCTGCTGAATGTGTGGCACAAAGCTAACCACCAGCTAAAGGTGTGGTTGGCCCTGTCTCTTGATCCACTTGTGTGATATTGCTAAACCTTAACATAGAATCATAGAATCATAGAATCACAGAATAGTAAGGTTGGAAGGGACCTCAAAGATCATCCAGTTCCAACCCCCTGCCATAGGCAGGGACACTTTGTATTTACAAAAATAATGTTTCTTTGTGGACTCTAGCTCCAAAGAACATATGATTTTTCTTCAGGATTTATTATGGAGTAAAAGACAAATTTTAGAGTATTAGTTTGGTTTTTTTTTCTGAGAAACTGAAATGTAGCTGTTTCGTAGAATCATAGAACCATAGAATCACAGAATGGTAAGGTTGGAAGGAACCTCAAGGATCATCTAGTTCCAACCCCCTGCTGTAGGCAGGTACATGTCCCACTAGAATAGGTCACTCATGGCCTCATCCAACCTGGCCTTGAACACCTCCAGGGAGGGAGCAGCCACAACCTCCCTGGGCAACCTGTGCCAGTGTCTCACCACCCTCATTGGAAAGAACTTCCTCCTAACATCCAGTCTAAATCTTCCCTCTGCCAGTTTAAACCCATTGCCCCTTGTCCTGTCATTACAAGACCTTGTCAATAGTCCCTCCCCAGCCTTCCTGTAGGCCCCCTTCAGATATTGGAAGGCTACTCTAAGGTGTCCTCGAAGCCTTCTCTTCTCCAGGCTGAACTTCCTCAGCCTGTCCTCATAGCAGAGCTGCTGCAGCCCTCTGACCATCTTCATAGCCTCCTCGGGACCTGCTCCAACAGTTCCATGTCCTTCCTGTGCTGGGGGCTCCAGAACTGCACACAGGACTCCAGATGGGGTCTGAAGAGAGCAGAGCAAAGGGGCAGAATCCCCTCCCTTGCCCTGCTGCCCACACTGCTCTTGCTACAGCCCAGCACTGAGTTGCTGTCTGGGCTGCACTCACACTGCAGGCTCATGCTGAGCTTTTCATCAACCCTGATCCCCAGGTCCTGTTCCTCAGGGCTGCTCTCAGCCATTCACCACCCAGTATGTATTTGAGCTTGGGATTGTGGATTTTTTTTTTCTCTTTCTGGAGAGGGAATTTGGGCAATAATTATTGGACAAGATTTTTTATTTTTGTTTTAAATCATACTACTAAATTCTCTCTGTACTTCTGTATACTGCAATCCATCCCAAAATCATTTCTCATTGTTGTGTGTCAAAAGATCCAGGATCTTTCCAAAGGAAAGATCATAAAGGCTGGCATAAACCTCCCTCTGGGCTCCTATAGCCCAGATAAACTTAGAAATCTTCTGCTGATTCAGGACCCTGTGATGATTATTTCATCTTTTCTCACCCCAGAAACAGACACATTTCTTCTCTAAACTATGTAGCTTAAGGACAAGCAGTGCAGTGAGGCCATATGCCAATGAATCAATGTGAAAGGAGTTTGGGAAATTATAACTTAGTTTAAAAAGAAGAAGTCCTTTCTAGGCATTTAGGCCCTTCCAAGTGCAGGTATTTCTCTTCAAGTTGGGAGCATGTGGTGAGAAAGGTTAACCAGTTTGGTGTGTACTTATTTTCTGGCTTTCAAAAGGATCTCTACTGCTTTAATTCTTTTAAGTCCTTCTGCTTTATTATTCACAGCAAATTGAAAAAACATTCATTACCCCCTCCTTAGAAGGATTAGCATTCTGGGTAAGAAAGCCTAGATGAGTAAATTAGACAGAATCTAAATATGCTCAATATCCTTTAGCTGTATCAGCAACTCCAACTCTGTTTCTTATATGTATATATGAATTTCTTGTAGAAACTAACCAAAGAAAAGGCTGAAGGAATATTAATTTTTGAGGGAAAGCTCATGAAAATAGTCTGCAACCACATTCTGTTGTCTTTGTATGGCTACACAAGCAGAAAATTTTGTTTTTTCCACGAAACTGCACTACATAAGCTGGAAGCCTGGAGGTTGCCTCTGAATTGGGGTGAGTAGCATTCTTTCACATGATTTGATGTTTTGGAAGAAGAAATTGGAAGTGGAATTAAAAAAAAAAAATGCACTGAAGGATCCAAAAAATCAAAGAATACCGTATCAAAGCTTGATGAATAGTTGCTTTGAAAATATCCCTCCAATACACTAAGATAGAAAATATTCATTCAGGCCTATTTTGTCTGGTGGTGCATTCTACATCTTAATTCTCCCAAAATTTCTGGAAAAATCAAGTTGTCCTAGTTTCCTACTGAAGCAGTTTGTCTTTCCATATGAAGCCCATGGCATTCCCTATTTTGATGTTTGATGATCCTAAAATGCTGACAATCTGATGAGCATAGCTGTCTGCCAAGCAACTGCTTTATTTTTTTTTTTAAAGAATATATTCAATCAGATTTTTTTTTCCCCCTGCAAACTATTTATCCAGCTCAGACACTCATCCTTCTAAAAATTCAAGAGGTTTGTGCACAGAATGTAGAAAAGAGGTTCAGTGTTATCAATGTGGTTAGCATTTTGGTTCTGGATAAAACCAAAACAAAACCAACCAAACACCAATGACAAAAAAAACTCCAAACACCAGAACTACACAATGCTGTCTTGTATTAACATTGTCTAAATATTAGGTTTAAATATTGATATTGCCAGTACTAGTGGGAGGTGTTCCTGCCTATGGCAGGGGGTTGGAACTAGATGATCCTTGAGGTCCCTTCCAACCTTACCATTCTATGATTCTATGATTCTGTACTCATGAATGTCTGTCATGAGCCAGATCTTATTTCTCAACAGTATACTAAGATGCTCATAGTTTAAGGGACAAGATGAAGGGTTTTTTTTTCAGTTAGGTAACACAGTACTATGTGTAATGACATACTTAACCTTTTTTTTGGTCATAATAGAGGAGGGTTTGGCATTTGTATTTTGAGCCTATGATATTTCCGTGAGATTCAGGTCACTATGGATCACCTGAAGTGACTTTGGGAAATATAGGCTAAGAGGACTCAAATCTTACTAGCTTTATGTCATCAGGAAACTGGTCTACACAAACCTGTCTTGCACTATGGCTGTTTTACCATCTGTGGATTTAGTATTGAAAAAAAACCCCATTTATTTACATTGTATATAAGCCTGGGCTGCTGAGCAGAAGAAGGGAGAGAGGTTACTAGATGTTGATGAGTTAATTAACTAAGTTAACTCTAGAAAATGTGAAAAAGTTCAAGCCCTCATTAGTAAATCTGGACCAATAAGATCAATACTTTCCCAAATAATTAAAAAAAATGTGTTATATGCAACAGAACTAAAATATAATTAGAGTCAGTTTGAACCATCTATTGCAAAATAGGAGCAGCCCCGAATCCAATGTAATTCACTTTTGTATTTACTCAAACATAGTGAAGTGCTTAAAACTGTGAGAATTCCCCTTTGCTATATGCCATTTCAGGAAAATTTCTAGCTCACAGAACAGATTAATAGCAATTCTCAAACATGCAATCCCAGATTAACAGGCACTGCCAAACATAAAAGGAGCTAATTTAGGAACCTAGTATATATTTATCATAAAACAATGACTATGGAATAAAACAACCAATAAAATGTTTTTAACACCTTTTAAAGGTGTTGGAGAAGGAAGCACTCCAAAGAGAAAAACTAACACATCAAAGAGCAATCAGTGCCAGAAGGCAGGGCAGTCTTGTTTGCAAAATGAAAGGGTTAATTCAGCAAATGCAATGATTTGATTAGTTTAGCATCGGTGGGCACTTCATCGTGGATAATGACAATGAATGGCTTTAGGTGTCTGATATTTCTTCACATAGATTCTTTGCACTTACCGTGGCAGCTTCTGTGAGAGCATGATGTATTGTATGTATATAAGTTAATATTTTCAAATCACATGGTCTTCAGACCAAAAGGATGTGCTGTTAAAGCGTTGCTTTTCAAACCGCAGTATTGCTGCTGATTTTAGTTTAGTTACTGAAACCTTATAGTAGCCTTCCAGTATCTGAAGGGGGCCTACAGGAAGGCTGGGGAGGGACTATTTATAAGGTCTTCTAATGACAGGAAGAGGGCAAATGGGTTTAAACTGGCAGAGGGGAGATTTAGACTGGATGTTAGGAGGAAGTTCTTTCCAGTGAGGGTGGTGAGGCACTGGAACAGGTTATGGCTGCTCCCTCCCTGGAGGTGTTCAAGGCCAGGTTGGATGAGGCTTTGAGTGACCTGTACTAGTGGGAGGTGTCCCTGCCTATGGCAGGGGGTTGGAACTAGCTGATCCTTGAGGTCCCTTCCAACCTTACCATTCTATGATTCTATGATTCTATGAAACAGCTACATTTCAGTTTCTCAGGAAAAAAAAAAAAAACAAAAAACCTAATACTCTAAAATTTGTCTTTTACTCCATAATAAATAGTGAAGGAAAATCATATGTTCTTTAGAACTAGAGTTCATAAAGAAACATCATAATTTTCACAGTATCACAGTATCACAGTATAGCAAGGTTGGAAGAGACCTCAAAGATCATCAAGTCCAACCCACTACCACAGACCTCAAGACTACAAATGTAAATACAAAGATGTTATCAGACCCCATCTGGCGTCCCGTGGACAGTTCTGGAGCCCCTAGCACAGGAAGGACATGGAACTGTTGGAGCAGGTTCAGAGGAGGCCACAAAGATGCTCAGAGGGCTGCTCTGAAGACAGGCTGGAAGTGTTGGGGCTCTGCAGCCTGGAGAAGAGAAGGCTTCCAGGAGACCTTATAGTAGCCTTCCAGTATCTGAAGACGGCCTACAGGAAGGCTGGGGAGGGACTATTGATGAGGACAAAGAAACATCATGATTTTTGTAAATACAAAGATGTTACAAGATGCCAATACATTGGATTAAGGCAGTGCTTGTACCATCATTTGCTTTTGTTGTGATTAAATGATAGCACCCTCCTTTCTGAGTTTAGCTATGATTGTGCTGAAAATAAATAAATAAGCTGAAACCTAGATTTGCTCTCTGAGAATATGTGGTGGGCATGGACATAACAACAGTACAGTCCAAGCTCATAACCTGCCTGCACAAACTGATTTTAGATACGACCAAAGTGTGCAAAACTGACACGCTGCATTATCCCAATCAGTTTAACTTTACAGTGGAAAATTAATTTATGATAATATACCACAGAATCATTATGCATTTGACCTTATTAAAGTGGAATAGAAGCAAACTGTATACCATTGACCTTAACCTTGGCTCACTGTGTAGATGAAAGAAAATAATTGAACTAGTAAAAATAATAAAATGGCTACACACAACTCTGCAAATTGAATGGACCTCGGCTCAGTGCTATTAGAAATGATTTATTCTAAAGAAATGGAGTTTTGTAATTAACAGTGAACAGGACAGGAGAAAAAGTACTAGTCCAGTGATTGCCTTTAAAAAGCAAGACTGAATGGATCCCATTGTATTAGCAGCTAGTTGTTATAAATATTGAAATTGGTTTTAAAGGATGGAAGAGAAGAAATGCATGGCAGAGTGGAGATGGAAATTATGGCTGGAGGCCTAGAACAAGGTGGTTTTTAATCTAAATGAGACCAGTCACTAAAGGAATCCCTAACTATTATTGCAATTAAGAAAATGGACCTATTGAGATTTGCTGCCTGTATGACTTTGGTGGAAACTTGGCTCAGGCACTACAGAAACAAAACAAAAAAAAAAAAGACTGGAAAGATACCTTCCTTGAGGGCAATGAAAATATTACAGTCTTCATTTTGGATAAATAGCATCTTTGCAATTGATGCTGCTGGATAGAGGAACAGGTCATGGGTATGTGTATGTGGTCACTTGGATGGATATATAGTCCTTCTTGTCCCAGAACTGATAAACCAGGAGCATCAAGACCCAGAAAGCCTGCAGCAGGAACTGGTATTTAAGTGGCATAAAAGTTCCTGAGGCCACTTGAGATTTGATTTAAAACCTATTACTCAACAAAAACATGTGACATGGTGGTTGTTTTTTTTCCCCATCAATTGCTATTCTTTCTTTCAGAAGGGATAAAGAGTCAATTTTTGCTTTGTCCTGTTAATTTAATTAGTATTGGATTGATGTAATTGAGAGGAGAATTTGTCCTGTGCTGTTTAATTTAAATGAATGCTCCATCAGGCTGATTCTTTCATGTTACAGTGCATCTTCATTACAACATCATTTAATTCCCTCTGTGATTTCATCCTCTTATTTCCTTTCTCATGCAAAGTATCACTGTGATGCCATCAGTCAGGTAGGGCATTCTACTGCTTCCTTCACAGAACTGGGCAATTTCCAAAAGAAACAAACCACACACACACACACAAAAAGAAAGGGGGGGGGGGGGGGGGGGGGAGGGGGGGGGGGGCCGGGGAGGAGAAGGAAGCACCTTGATGACCAGTTCACATTTTGCTTTAAATATTAATGCTGCAGTATGAATGAGAAGATTTCATTATTAACACAAGCACACTGAGAACACTTTCTGTGGCAAAGCAGTGCCACACAATGTTTACTGCCCAGCTGTTAACATGAAAGGGAGACATGTTGGCAGGATAACCAATACACAGTTGGCTGCCTTCACTAGAGTGGTTTCAAGCCAAACACATGAAGTTTTAATTATAAGCAGTTTGAAATATTTATGTTCTTTGCATTTTCTTATTCTTGTACAGAAACAAGATAAAAGTTCTTTTGAAATCTGATGACAGAAAGTATTTGATACCAACACCGTGCAATTTTTGGTGCCTAATTAATTAGTCTGAGTGAATATTTATGTTGATTGGTTTTCTATTATTATGTTCTCTGCTTAGTGATACCTTAAGCCCAAAAGTCTTACTGCTTAAAAATAGACCTGAAAGTAATCATCTTCCCCTGCTCCCTTCTCACCTCTATTCTTCAGCCCCAAAAGGTCCACTAAGGAAATCAATCATTACTGCATATGTGCTGTTTATGGATCCTCATGCATCCCTTTTGATGCATATGTTTGAAGCTACATTTACCATCTAAGATGCTTTCTTGCACTTGAACACTCACTTCAGTTCTTTCAAAAGTCCAGTTCATTCCATCATTTATTTCTTTGTTTATTTCATCACAGCTGGCATCATGATGCTGTGGTTACCTTTGTAAAAAGTCTTTGTGGTTAGCACAGCCAGCCACAAAGACAGAAGTTCTGGAATGCATGCCCTGTTTAGCCTTGAAGCTCTCATGTATGCCACAACTAAGACTCATTGGCTAGGAAAAGTGAAGAGAGGACAAGATGATATTCTAGAGCTGACTGGGAAATGAGACATAGATTCTACACCCAAATGTGCTTTGTGGTATTGCAGTCTTCTTTCTGTTATATTTTTTTTTCCTTCTGCCTAACAAGAATGCAAAGTAAAATACAGAAACATTTTCTCCCCTTTTTTGCAGAAATAGATACTCATTTAACTGACGTGTATGTGTGTGTGTATTACCCACTCAGGTCCTTTCATCTATTTGAACTCTCATTTTTACATTTGGTCTGATTTTCAGAACAGCTACCATCAGCTGAAAATGGTTCCTTATTTTTTTCCCTCTAGTAACGTGTTCCTAGGGTGAGAGAGTGAACCAGTGCTTTCTGATGGGTACATCACTGTGTTGTCTAAGATGAGAAAGGAAAAAATTTGTTGAGAGTTGTGATAGCTGGCAACTGTTGGAATGAACAGTTTTGCTTAGACAAGGAATTTTAAAACAAAAACAACACACCAAACCAAAACCTCCAGAAACATGGATAGATGTGTAAACTGACACATCTAATCCTGATCTGCAACTTCTGCAAGCTGGAGAATCCACCACTGCACAATTAACTACATTATGTAAGTTAGCAGTCCCATTTTCTATCCTTCATTAAAGTAACATCAGAAAAGTGTCTGCACCACAGGCTGAAGTGTACTGTAGCCATATCTGAGTTTTAAATGAGCTGTCTTGGATACAGAGAGTCTTTGTAAAGATCAAGGTAAATTAATCTTCCTGATCTCTGTTTTGTCATGGCCATGCAGCTCTCATTACCTAGACTAACTCATATAACGTTAACTTGGGTATCATCTAACTACACTCTTTTCCATATTTCAGATATAGGGAAGATCAGTTTATTTGTTTTTTTTTTCAGTCAGCCAAGAAAAAGCCAGTTGCCTATGAGGTAGTCCAATCAAAATGTTTCCTATCTTTGCAAGCCCCACAACACCTCACAAGCGCCTTTGTCTCAAGCTGTATGCAGTGANCTCCATTAAAATATTCCAATTAGCCTCAAACCAGCACACCCTCACTGGAAAGAATTTCCTCCTAACATCCAGTTTAAATCTGCCCTCTTCCAGTTCAAACCCATTGCCCCTCATCCTGTCATTACAAGACCTTGTCAAGAGTCCCTCCCCAGCCTTCCTGTAGGCCCCCTTCAGATACTGGAAGGCTGCTATAAGGTCTCCTTGAAGCCTTCTCTTCTCCAGGCTGAAAAGCCCCAAATCTCATAGCCTGTCCTTATAGCAGAGCTGCTCCAGCCCTCTGAGCATCATACCTGATCGTCATGCTGTTGCAGAGTTGCATGCACACCCGAGGCTGCCAGGGATGGGGTGAAGAATAACATGAGATGAGACGACCATTGATACCAATATGATACATCCAACATCACCCCTTTATTGCAGAAAGCAGCACATATTTATACAGGAACAGAACTGTCTGGCCACACGTTATTTATTCTCTGATTGGTTGCAGGAAGCTGCTTTTGAGCCTTTTCTCTCCCTGATAAGTACCTAGCTTTCTAGTCTACATAGCTACCTCTTTATCTCGGATGACTCCTATAAAGGGCAGCTGTGCTGACATTTTTTTCCCCTCGCTGGCAGTTCTTTCCTCTTATCTTTTGTCCTGTTTAGCTCTCAGCTAGTTTTCCAGAAAATGAGACCCAACATCATACTACCTGTATGCTTACCAGGTCTCCTGAAAGCTACTGTCTAATAAGCATAGTTTTCTTGTGGGGTTTTGGGTTGTTTTTTTTGGTTGGTTGGTTGTTTTTTTTCTAGCTAGCATTTTGGTAGTATTATGCTGTTTACAGCTGAGCTTGTCTTCCATTTACCTTGTACTCCAGGTCTCCTATAAATCCCAGGATTTGATAATCTCCCTTTCATTTTACACCATGGCTTGCTCTGGCTCTGAGCCTGACCCTTCCTGGATGTTTAGTGTGGTGAATGTTTAGTGTAGTTTTTCCACAACCCATCTGATTAGCCTGGATTTGAGCATTTGAATTTGGAAAGGGAAAGAAAGACAATGTTTAGAGGTTCACTTGTAGATTTTTTTCACTGACCATTTGTGATAGCTCAGTCCTCTATTGTCTCAAAACAGTGCATGTGGCAGTACCAGGCTGATTGCTCTTAGTGACTCTAGTGTCTCCAACAATGTGTGACAGACCTGGTCTTGAATAGACAGGGTGATGGCCTTAATAGCTCTGGAGGAGAGCTGCTGTCTTAACAATAAAAAGAGATTGTTCCTGCAGAGGTGAGAATTCACTCTTTAAAACCATGTGTGACAGCACCATGTGACAGACATTGCACTGAAGGGACCTGGTGCACACCTCTCTTTGTGATTTGGAAAGACCATGACCCCCACCCCTGCCAAAAGGGTATAAAATGACCATAACTTTCTGGGTCCATGTGTTGCATCTACCACAGAAGACCCTTCTGGGGTGTACACTGAAGGACTTGGTCTATGCCTGTGTAAACATCACTGGATCCAAGGAGTGGTGATATCTTTCCCTTTCACTGGCTTCTTAACTCTATCTCTCTCTTTTCCCCTCTCCTTTTTCTTCCTATTTTCCCTCTGCTCTGGTCCATTACTGAGCATTTACATTGCCTCTAAAAGAACCTAACTCAGTGGTTTAGTGTCTGTTCATTTTAACTCCAACAGAATTTTTGACTCTTAGCATGACCTCCCCAGCTGCCCAAGGGCTTGGGACACCAGGCTGAGACACTGTTCTAAAGAATACAAAACTGTCTAAATAATTGAGAATTAAGTAAAAGGATCAAAACAAAGGAAGGAAAAATACCAGCAGAAACCAGTAAATACAGTGTTAAAAATATGATTTTATTTCACAGAATCATGAAATTGTTTAGGTTGGGAAAGACCTTTAGTATCAAGTCCAACCAAGTGTGTTATTTTGTCTGTACACTCAGATGAAACATTGCTGTGGTATCCAACCAACTTCAGTGCCTCAGTTCAAGGAATCACTTTTACACTGTGGCTTTTCTTGTAGTAAATTTGTGCAATTCTGTGGTTAATCCCATCTGTGACTGCTGATTTCTTTAGCTCACAAGACCCTCATCTCTAAGGATTTTTGTGGTCCATAAGGAAAGGATTTTTTGCTATTATTTAACTAAATTTTTTTTCTCTGCCTTCAAAAATTTTTGTTTTTTACTTACATCATTTGAAGAAGAAAAAAAATGACAGAACTGGAAGGCAGTTTGCAAATGCCATTATCTTTTTTATTGTGCTAAAAAGATTCAGAAGACCAATTAATGACACACTTCTCTCTAATGAAAAATTTGCTCCATAGAATACCTTACCAACTCAGAGCTGTGAAGCCTCATGGCTGAAGAGCAGCCCTGAGGAAAAGGACCTTGGGGTCTGGGGTGATGAAAAACTCAACATGAACCTGCAGTGTGAGTGCAGCCCAGACAGCAACTGTGTTCTGGGCTGCAGCAAGANAGGTTGCCCAGGGAGGTTGTGGCTGCTCTCTCCCTGGAGGTGTTCAAGGCCAGGTTGGAGGAGGCTTTGAGTAACCTGTACTAGTGGGAGGTGTCCCTGCCTATGGCAGGGGGTTGGAACTGGATGATCCTTGAGGTCCCTTCCAACCTTACCATTCTATGATTCTATGATTCTAATTAACGGAGGCAGAGTAGGAATTAGGGGACACTAATGAACAATTTTAAGGGCTGGAAGCAATGCCATACATATGATATTGCATAGACTGAACATCTGTCTGAAAAAAATTATAAACTAACCAAAACTGAATCCGTTGGAAAAATAATCAGGATATTTTGTTTTCAGATATGAGTTATGTCTTAATGCAGTTGGGGTTTTTTTGGTTTGTTTTTTTTTCTTCCTTCTAGTTGGTTGATTGCCTTTAAAATGAGCCCCAATCTTTTTATTTAGTTCCAAAATAATTATTTAGAGCCTTGTGAGTTGTGATTAATTATTCTGTAGCTCACAGTCCATGCTTCATGACTTTGGTAGCAAGTTATGCTTTAGAGTTAGAACCTTGCAGGTAGGAAGCCCAATTAGAAGGTTTCCTAAAGGGCTTGATGTGCTTCAGTGCCCCACAGTGCAAAAAGTCTGCTAATTCCTGTGACACTAAATCCTTCAGCATGCTCTTTTGGGGTAGCAAGAAAGACATATCAAGAAAACAATTCTGACCTTCTGCCTTGCAGGCAACCTCACAGACAATATACTCTCAGTAGGTGAATGGATCCTCAAGGTGAAGACACACATCCCTTATCAAGATTTGACTTAAGATATTAATGTGTCCCCTCACAAATAGTGTCTTGGGGCATAATTTTAAGCCTCTGCCTTTCTTTTAACTAAAAGTTCATTTGCTACATGTAGCTGTTTAAGTCTTGCAAATTGCAGTATTTTGTCAAACTCATGAATTTGTAATACAAAATACGTTTGATAATGCCTTTCATTCAGCTTTTTTATATTTTGTAATGCTGGCACAAGAAGACACAATAAAACATGGCACATTGCTTATTCCTGTACTGTTGATGTGAAAGCAGAAGGCAATGAATACAAAAGACACTCTAAGCAGGCTTATTGCAATAAAGCCTGAGGTTCATAACTTCTTGGAGTGTTTTTGCTATAGTGATTCACAGAAGTTTGATTTTTAAGAAAATATTTCAAATACTAGATTTAAAAAACAATCATTTTTCTCTTTCTCCTAATTTCTGTTCTCCCTCTAACAACACCTGATAATCTGTGTTACTTCAGTCTTTCAGGCCATCCAAAGACCACTGTGGGTCTAATGCATTATACTCTTCTACTGAGAAAACCACAGAATCATAGAATGGTAAGGTTGGAAGGGACCTCAGACATCATCCAGTTCCAACCCCCTGCCATAGGCAGGGACACCTCCCACTAGTACAGGTTACTCAAGGCCTCATCCAACCTGGCCTTGAACACCTCCAGGGAGGGAGCAGCCACAACCTCCCTGGGCAACCTGTGCCAGTGTCTCACCACCCTCACTGCAAAGAACTTCCTTCTAACATCCAGTCTAAATCTTTCCTCTGCCAGTTTAAACCCATTGCCCCTTGTCCTGTCATTACAAGACCTTGTAAATTGTTCCTCCCCAGTCTTCCAGTAGGTACCCTTTAGATATTGGAAGGCTACTCTAAGGTCTCCTTGAAGCCTTCTCTTCTCCATGCTGCAGAGCCTCAACTCTCTCAGCCTGTCCTCATAGCAGAGCTGCTCCAGCCCTCTGAGCATCTTCTGATCATCATGTATGTGTCAGCAGAATTAATTTAAGGTCATTTATCAATACAAGTACAATTTATTTTTGCAGTCATGTGTAAGACACATCAGTCTTATATCTGATATATCACATAAAATGTGTTAAGTTTCTATGTCTTGTTTTCTAGCCACAAAAGAACACAGTTGTCAAAAAAGCTAAAATGAAATTCTCCCCGGCACTTTGATTTCTCAGCTTTATAACCTGGTAATTATGTGTTAACTTGCCTGGCTTAGCATTATGCTACATCAGTCATACAAGCTTGAAGCAGGTTAGATGTATTCTATAGCCAATTACCAGAAAGCCTCATTCATATATCTATTCTATTCAAAACCATTACATGGTTCATTTGATATAAGACTGCATTTGTGTTGCTGTGTGTATATTTTGCCTATTGGTAGCGAGAAGTGGTTGGTTTTTTCCAAGTATTCCATCATCCTGTGTTTAGCACATTGCATGTGCTTCTGTAGCTTATTTGGGAAGAAAAAAAAACCAACCAGTGCTTCCAGAATACCTTGAGGAACTTTTAAGATCCATCAGAAGTAGTTGTGGTAAACAGACTGTCTGTAACAATATGCACACACCCAAACTACAAGGGAGAAACACTGCAACTGTTTTTCAAAATTGTGAATTATTTCAGTATATAATTTCAGTCCTGCAATGTGGAACAAAGGGGTTGGACCTTCTCAGCATCACAGGGATATCTTAAAAACACATAGAATGGTCTGGGCTGGAAGAGGCCTCCAAAGGTCATCTAGTCAGAGGAGACATCCTCAACTAGATCGGGTTGCCCAGAGCTCTCTCAAGCCTCACCTTGAATGTCTCCAGGGAAGGGACCCCAACCACCTCCCTGGGCAACCTGTTCCAGTGCTCCACCACCCTCATAGTAAAGAACCTGTTCCAACATCCAATCTAAATCTGATCTTCTCTAGTTTGCAGCCATTGCCCCTTATCCTGTCATGCAGGTCTTTGTAAACAATCTCTCTCCATCCTTCATGTAGGTCTGTAAACAATCTCTCTCCAACCTTCATGTAGGCCCCTTTCAGGCACTGGAAGGCTGCTATTACAACTCCTCTTCTTCAGGCTGAACAACTCCAGCTCCCTCAGCCTGTCTTTGTAGCAGAGGTGTTCCAACCCCCTGGTCATTTTCATGGTCCTCCTCTGGACTTGCTCCATCAGGTCCATGTCCTTCCTATACCAAGGGCTCCAGACCTGAACACAGCACTCCAATTGAGGTCTCACCAGGGCAGAATCACCTCTCTGGATCTGCTGGCAACACATATTTTGATGCAACCCAGGATATGATTTGCCTTCGGGGCCGCAAGCTCACATTGTCTGCTCACTTCCAGTTTCTCATCCATCAGCACCCTCAAGTCCTTTTCCACAGGGCTGCTTTCTGTCACCTCATCCCCCAGTCTGTATGGATAGCAAGGATGTCCTGGTTATGGATATCAACCTCCCCTAATACAATGGACGTGGTACAGGGTCTCCTTTCTGCAAGACCTGGATTTAGTACAGCAGACTTAGAAAGAATTCAAGTTCTGTTTTGATTTCTTGGGTATGATTAATATTTGGCATAACTAAAAATTCTTCATTGTTATGATGTAGTTTACACTCAAGAAGACAGACTGTAGAATCATTATCTCAGTCTTCTGGTGGGTCCAGATTATGTAAGGGATTGGCCCAGGATATAATTGGTCCCAAATCAAAGGAGTACCAAGAATAAGGTGCTTTTGCTCCAAACAGTATACAACAGCTGGGGCTGAAGAATGAGTTTAAAGAATTTATTTTTATAGAAATCTAAGTGTGAAGTCTAATGCTTAATTTTAGAAGCAATCATGGGCACTTGGTGAGATAATAGGAAAACCTCTGGATTTCTCAATGGCAAAATGAAGTTTTATTAGGTTTTTCATGCTGGCATTTGACTTTTAACACCTGACCTGACAAGTTTTGACAAAGTTTGAATAATGAAGCCATGATAATTTCAGGTTTATCACTCCAGAGCAGAGTCCTCCATTCCTTGCACTCCTAACCACCACCTAAGCTTCTCTGATTTCTTGTGCATAAAGAATGCAAGATCAGATTCCAAAGAAATGTTTGGAGAGAGGCAGTGTGAGACATTACTCCCTTTGTAAAGTCTTTTGTCTTGGTTTCAAACTAATGTCTGAATTATCTTCTTCCTTGATGTTCATTATTTATGTAAAATGCATCAAGATCCATCTGCACTGTCGAGCACTTGCAAGAGATTTTGTCAGACATTTTTATGCACATGGACCATTTTGGAGAATATATGTGCTCTTCTGTTCAATACTCACTCTAGTTCCCTTTCTGGCTGCCATGAAAATTATGTACCATAATCTTCCAGACCGTGGTTAGAAAAGAGGCAATAAAAACACAGGATGAAATCCTGACTCCATTGAAATAGAAAGGAACTCTGCTACTGACTTCAGCAAAGCCTGTGTCTCCAAAGCATACTTTTCTTTGACTCTCACTAGAATGAGAACTGCCTTGTGTGCAGCCATAGCATTCAAAGTCTAATCCCCCTCTAAGGTCCTTTTTATTAGGAGTTCAGGTTCATTTAGAAAAATCAGTTTTGAAAGCAACACAAAATACGCCCCAAAGTCCTACAGAAAAATCTTATTCGTGTGTAACAACTTTTGAAATACTTTCAATAATGCAGTTTTCAAACTACCAAATAGGAATTTGGTACTCAGTCCAAAGAGAATTTGACTTATATTGCCTTGGCAAGACTATTTCTTTGTGGCTAATCACATTTACCCTATGTCTCAAGAGGACCATGATGAGGCTTTTGACTTTGCTGCCTAGTATGGTTAAGCTTCATTCCACTAACATATTAACTAAGCTGTCCCCAAAGAACTGATACCCATGGATGCTGGTATCAACATGTGAGTCCTAAGAAGCAACAAACAGAAAAACATGGTGTCCATTTGCAGAGCCTAGACCCTCAAAAGAAGCAGAGGCAAGAACCCATACATACAAGACACTGTGGCATCATGAGCAGCCACAGTTTAAGCTTGAACAGATTCAGAAAATCTGGTTTTGTTCAAAAAGTTTCAATATTTTAATTGAAGTGATTTCCAAACTCCACCTCACCGGTCATGTTTATCAAACAGTTTTGAATTGAGTTGTCATTTGGATTATTTGATAATCCTGTGAGGAAAGGAAATAATTTTAGGAAGTACACTTTTCACTAAATAACACCCAAGTGGAAAATCCTCAATAAATCCAGATTATAACATACACACAAGACACTGTGGCATCATGAGCAGCCACAGTTTAAGACTGAACAGATTCAGGAAATCTGGAGGGTTTTTGGGTTTTTTATTCAGTGTGGTGACTCCTTTACTTTTCTATGAGAGTCCTGCTGAAGCCTNGCTGCCCACACTGCTCTTGCTGCAGCCCAGCACTCGGTTGCTGTCTGGGCTGCATGCACACACCACAGATAATCACTGAGATTTCAACTAATCTTAAGGTTTACATCTCACACGGTGTGCTGGTTTGAGGTTAATTGGAATATTTTAATAGAGAAAATTATATTATAGGCTGAGAAAAGGAAGCAATGGTGATGTCTACTTCACTCATAGGCTTGCTGAGATGTTTAAGTACTCAAATAGATAACACAGTCCCTCAGTCTTTTCTCTGGGAGTTAGTGGGTCCTCTCCTCTCTGCCAAGTAATCTCACTAACCACTTTCCTTCTAACCCCCCTGGCTGATCCTCCAAACTCACCTTGTGCATAAGGCAAACCTTGGGATAAGATATAGGGGAGGGGAGAAGGTGGAAGGGTGGTTGGAAGCCCCTCCTGGGGTCTCTGATTTCTGGGAAGGGTGTTGTGTTTCTGTACTATCTTTAACTTGTAAGTTAAGGGGGCAGGGGGGGTGGGTAACTCCCAAACCATCACACATGGCTAAATTTAAGTCATATTGTAACTTCGTTACCTTATATTTTTAATAATCTTATTCAGTCAGAGCTATATAGGAACAGCTTCAGAGACCTATGTTGTGCATTAGATCTTCTTGCCTTTATTCATCAGTTGCTAAGTTGCTGGCAGGCAATAGTTTCAGCAAATTTTTATCTCATAGTTTGATATCATGTATAGAACAAAGGAAAGTTGCCATGAATCATAAAAGGCATTTTCATTTTCCAAGAATAAACCAGATGCAGTTATTAGAGACAGTTCAATGTTAGTGTACCTTGGAAAACTTCACTGACTTGTAGCTAACAGTATGTTATGTCCACAACCAAGCATGAGTAGGAATGAGATTTATGAAGCAAAAGCAATTCTAAAAATTGTGAACTTTCCCAATTCCAAAAATGGATGTGATCAACACTGGATTCTGTTTACTAAAATAACTCTATCCCAAGTGCAGCATCTTACCTCATGCAGAGAGGAGGAAATTAAAAAAAAAAAAATAGAACTAACAAGTATTTGTCATGGATGATCAAATGTGTTTCTGTCCTATCATTAAAAGTGAATACAGAGCAGTGACACATGGATTGCATCTTATCTAAAAGCAGTCACTTACATAGCTGCAGGCATAGTGTTAAATTTTGGCCTTTTGTCACATGTCCCCTTTCAATTTTTTCAATTCCAAATAAAAGGTTTATTGATTTTGCTTGCTTGTGGTAGAGACTCCAATAAATAATGATAAAAAAATGCTCTTTAAAAAAATAAGTAGTCAGCTAGTGCAGTGAGATGAATGCTTAAAATATAAGACCATCAGTTCTTCGGCAACGGAATGAGGGGACACAGTGTCAAGTTGTGCCAGGGGAGGTCTAGGTTGGATATTAGGAGGAAGTTCTTGACAGAGAGAGTGATTGGCATTGGAATGGGCTGCCTAGGGAGGTGGTGGAGTCACCATCCCTGGAGGTGTTCAAGAAAAGCCTGGATGGGGCACTTAGTGCCATGGTCTGGTTGATTGGCTAGGGCTGGGTGATAGGTTGGACTGGATGAGCTTAGAGGTCTCTTCCAATCTGGCTGATTCTACCATTCTGTGATTCAAGGGAGCACTTCTGTCAGCGTTACTGGGTCAGTGAAGTCATCAGGACCATGCAAAGGTGTAAAGTTTTGGTTTGAATCCCAGCTTAGACATCGCCATCAATNGTAACGGGTTGGACTTGATGATCTTTGAGGTCTCTTCCAACCTTGCTTATACTGTGATACTGTGATATTATCTTCATACCAGGTATCCAGTAGCTCTTTAATTCACCCATGGAGCTGTTTGCAGAAGTAGCAATGCAAATCACAAATTGAGTGTAGTTGCTCATGTACAGTGTCTTACAAGAACATACAAATCAGCAACCTCTGCTCAGGTAGCTTATGAAGTGTGGTTTAGATGAGCAGAGGGTGAAGTGATTTGAGAACTGGCTGAATGACAGAGGTTGTCACCTGCCTGGACACTTACCTGTCTGGGCTCAGGTCTAGTTTTCTCACAGAAGTGTTTATTCTGTTACACCTGTGCAGATAGTCATACTGTACCAATTCAGGAAGCATGGATGAAGAATTTTTAAATTAAAACCATTCTATCCCAGAAAATGATCCCAGAGACAGGATACTGGTATTAGATGGGTAACACATCTTCTCCCATGTAACAATTTTTTATCTTTCTTTGCTCTGTTGCACAAAATATTGGAAAAGTCAATCATAAAATCCATAAAGGACAGTTCTGTCTTTTTATTTACTCTGTAAAGTGCTATTCACACATATGACACTAATGTTAATAAAATGGCTCACCAGCAAATGGGCATCATAATCTCCAAATTGTTCTTAAAAATCACAGCAATACAAAAAAATAAGACTATATCATTATTGCCAAGGATGAGTGAGAAAAGTGTGTGCTATAGACACACTGTTTAGAATTACAGGAGGTTGTTTGACATGATAGATACTGCATTTGCTGTGAGAGCTACATTCCCATAGAAATTTGTTCTGCACAGACTGTTTTGCTGCTATCATAGGAGTTTGTCTCAAGCAGCCTGTTCTCTGCTCCCCTTTCTTTGTATTCAAGCATCCATAACAGTCTACTCCTGGAACAGTGCACTGCAGTTCAAGCACCTCTTGGGTGCCTGCACCTCACTGTGCCAACTCAAGGCTGTTGCTTCACAGCTGAGCTTGAAACAAAGGTGAAGCAGCAATCACCCAAAATGTTAGAGGCACTCACTGCTTTGTGACCACCACAGCGCCCAGTGTGCCTGTGCCATCACACAGATCCACCCTTCTTCAGGAACACCTCTGTCAACCACCCACGGTGGGAGAATGAAGCAGAATTTAGGCATGAAAGGCTGCACCAGGAGCTGTCAGTGTGCACCCATTACCATTGACCGTGCAGGGCACCACTGGAGCCTGCCATGGTGATACTTTTCTCCTCTTAGCTCTCATCTCACTCTTCTCTTCACTCTTCAGCCTGTGGCATGTCCTAGGCAATTGCCTCACTTGCCTTAAGAACCACCGTGTGATCAAAGTGATCTACACTAACTTGCAATCAATAAATTGCCAATCATTCTTCCTATTTCATTTCAGTGTAGTTTGCCTCCTTAGGTATTGCTAAAGAACCTCCTGTGAACCCTTCCTCTGAGGCTGGGTCACGACAGTTTACTATGCAGAAAACAGCTTTTTTTCTAATCATAGGAATCTGGTAGGAAAACAGAGTAAAGTGTCTGAAAGAATAAGATACAAACTTTATCTCACTCCTTCTGAAGTCTCTTGATGCATTGATTTGGATTAGCTCCTGTGTATACTGCATGATAACCAGATTTGTGTTTATTCATTCCTATACTATGCAAAGCATCAGAATGCCAAATCAAGTGTGTTTAAAGTGTAAAGCCTTTTAGTAAAGCAGTGGCTACACTAAAGCATTTACTGGGTAGAGCTGTTGCTCAGGAGAAGATCCATTACATTTTTATAGAGAGAAATCACAAGATCATACCTCACCCTTCTGGGAAGGCATGAACAATAAACTAGATGGGAAATCATTCAAAATGACATGAAGGAAAATAATTGTATGATCACCAGAGAACCTTGACGAGACTGAAAGTTACACTTGTATAAATTCCAATAAAAAAAAAAACCCATCTTTTACAAAGGTCTTGTAAAAGGAAAGGTTTATTATTCTTGTTGAGTATCTCATTTTTTTTTCTGGTGATGGCTTGAAAATTTTCAAGTGATTTTTAGCAACTCTGCTCATCAGAAAAGGTATTTATTTATTTATTTATTTATTTGCTTGGAGGAAATGATAGACAATAGAAATGATTGATTTTTGACAGGGGCACAGGAAAGAATAGGATAATAAAAACCAGGAGATTGCTGTTTATTGATAAATATCTCCTATCTACATCCTGCATTATTCTTTCAGTAACTGATGTAAGAAAGAGACCTGTTTACATACACATCTATCCTCCACTTTTTTTTGTAGAGCTCTGGTGCTTTTTTTTGCACTACACAGCTGTCATGCTTTAGTGAGTGGCAGGAAATAAATGTTTTGACTGGATCTGCCAAATGTCTTTAGTGAATCAAAATATGCATATTTGAGATTTAATATGAACAGCATTGCAGCTTCTCTTTGTGCTAAAAAAAAAAAAAAAATCACAAAATCCTTTCACTCTTTCAAGAGGGTAAAACTCTGTCCTTATGTCTTAGTCGAGATGACACAATGCTATGGGACTGGTTCATGGCCAGTTTCAATCTTGCTGTTTGGCCTGCTGCAGCCCTTTCTAGCTTATGAGACATTCATAAAAGAAAACTTAATATCTGCAGGTGAAATGAGCAGGAAGCTTCTGGAGGAAAAAGAGGAAAACAGTCATCTTTGTATCCATTTACACATACAAATATACACCGAGGTGCTGCTCCTCTGTTTGTGTGCATGTTGCCCCATATTGTCAATGGGAACTGCAAGGGAAAGTCTGATAGTTGGTGTCTATAGGGCTTTTCCAGTCACAAAAATGACATGTGCATAAAAGCACTTAGAGATAGCATTCTCAGTTTTGTTTTGTTTTGTTTTTTTAAGGAGCAATTGGGAAAAAAAATCTAAAGACTAAATGTAATTTGCCTTCCTAATTAAGTAATTGTGTGTAAGTTTCAGAGTGGAAATACTAATGGGGTTGGGTAAGAAAGTAACATCCTCTGTTTAAAAACATGAAAGGAATTTGCATATGGTAGAAAAAGCTCATACATAAATATCTGTAATGTCCACTTCATAGGTGAGTTACCAAAAGAGTGGGATCCAGGGGTCCTATTGTTTCTCACAGACTAATATGCTTGTCCTTATTTTGACCTAACATCCTAAACTAGGGCCACAGAAGTCCATAGGCTTCACTACTCAATAGATACAATGAATTGCAGAGGTCAATATCATTGTGCTGCTGTCAAATTGGCACAATCATCAGAAGAATCTGTCTCAGTATCTCTGTCAGCTGTCTGTTTTCTTCTGCCTCCTTCATTTGACAATGACTATGGGAGACTCTCAGGAAAAGACATCTAGTACAGATAGGCACAAATGAAAGCTGGAAGGACAGACATCAGTCAGGCTTATAAATCTCTACTGAGATAAAATAAGATGATCTACAAGAGAGGAGGTCTCTTTTTGAGGCTGAGCAGACAGTATATATATTATTTCAAGGCTAGAGATGGAATTTCCAATTGTGTTTTTATGAATACACATGGATGTTTCTACTCTTCTTGGATGAGGTTACCTCTCTGAACAACTTTTCCTTTAAACTGTAGTAATTTTGGTCTGTAAAAACAAAGAAAAAGAAATCCAGAAATTAGGAATACACAAATCTCAAGATATACAAGTCATAATCTGAGAGAGTAATCTGAGAGAGTTCACAAAAAAAAAATGGTTCCAGAAGATAGCTTTAAACAATTTAATAGAAAATAATATAAAAAAAAGCACCAAGAACAAGATAAAAGCAAGCAAGCAAGCAAGCAAAATCAAACCAGACAAACAAAACCCACAAATCTGAAAAGAAACAAAACAAACAAAAAAAACCCACCCCAAACAAACAAGCAAAAAACTCAAGAGTTATAATCTCTCAGGTAAAACAAATTAGAGTTTGCAAAAAAGTAATTCTGGGCAGTTTTGGGAAATGCCATATGTCCACAAAATGGAAAATGAATGTGAGCAGGGATATGCTGAGTTTGTAATGGGTAGAGTGAAGACTTGGAGTGAGCAAGACACTATGTCACATTTTTACTGTCAAAGTCTGACACAGCTCACAGGCTGAGCAAAAGTCAGTTCTGGTGTATGGATGAGGCTACACTGACTTGAGTGACTTGAGTAAAACTTAATTAGCTGATGATTAGACCTTGTCTGTCAACAGGAGGCATATAAGGATCATAATCTCTTCATTACTCTGCACCTTTAATATACTTTCCCATTACTGTATATTGGGAGCATTAGCAATTTCTCTTGTATACTCTCATAATACAAATTACAGTTAAGCAGGATATAGTTTCACCATGAAAAGTATTAAGAGAAAAATTCCTCTGGTTTGACAACAATTTCCATGATATGAAAAGAAGTATACATGAAACTTTCAGAGAGACTATTCTCTGTGTGCAATTAAATTATTTATATTGTGTATAATTAATATCTTCGGTGATTTTGGTAAAGAGGCTTAGCTTTTAATCCTTCTCTAAAGATGAGAGATCACAGGAGTGAAATGCAAATTTGAGGTCTTATTTTATGTTTGTACAGTAGTATCAAGCACTTTTCACTGTGGATGAGAACTTAAAAAAAAATGGAAAAAAAAAAAAAAAAACAACCAAAAAACCAGGAAGAAATCCATAAATCCCCACGGGCTGATGATGACATTATCAATGCAAGTAAATTCCTCAGCACAATGCTGAAAGAATTAGGCATAACAGCAGTCCAGCATTGTCTGAATCCGTGGTGTAGCAGATCAGAAGGTTGAAATACCTTAGTTTCCCATAGGTAATTTTTATATCAAATAGGTGCAATAACTAAATACTCCGAATCCTGTTACATAAGGAAAAGTCTTGCCAGTTTCAGAGGCTGCTGAGATCCCAAATAATGCTGAACTGACAGTTTCATTACACTAGAGTGAGAAAGTGAGATAGACAAACACACTCCAGAGTCTCTCATAGCCTGTGGCATCACACTCTGCATGCAAAGAAATGTCACAACTGTGGACTGGAAAGTATATGGAGCTGATGGTCATACACTCAGATGAGGGATAAAAAAATGCCAATGCCAGAGCAAATCCTGAGCTGTAAGAGGTGAGGTTTGACTGATTCATGCTGTATCACAATGCTATACATGCATTTTCCTGTGATGTACATATAAGTCACTCACTGTTGTTGAGGCTCAGTTAGGTTCCTAACCAGTCTGTAAAAACAGGCATGCTTCCCAGTGAATTAATTAAGGGACCTGGGGGTGCTGGTAGAGAGTAGCTGAACATGAGGCAGCAGTGTGCCCAGGTGGGCAGGAGAGCCAATGGCATCCTGGCCTGGATCAGGAACAGTGTGGCCAGCAGGACAAGGGAGATTATTCTGCCCCTGTACTCAGCACTTGTCAAGCCACATCTTGAGTCCTGTGTCCAGTTCTGGGCCCCTCAATTCAAGAGAGATGTTGAGGTACTGGAACGTGTCCAGAGAAGGGCAGCAAGGCTGGTGAGGGGCCTGGGGCACAGCCCTGTGAGGAGAGGCTGAGGGAGCTGGAAGTGTGCAGCCTGCAGAAGAGGAGGCTCAGGGCAGACCTCATTGCTCTCTGCAGCTACCTGAAAGGAAGTTGTGGCTAGGTGGGGTTGGGCTCTTCTCCCAGGCGCCCAGCAACAGAACAAGGGGACACAGTCTCAAGTTGTGCCAGGGGAGGTCTAGGCTGGATGTTAGGAGGAAGTTCTTGCCAGAGAGAGTGATTGGCATTGGAATGGGCTGCCCAGGGAGGTGGTGGAGTCATTGTCCCTGGAGGTATTCAAGAAGAGAATGGATGGGGCTTGTAGAATATTCTGCTTGTCTTGGTCCTGGCTGAGTGTGGTTTATAACAAACTCCCACCAGGATATCTGCCTTGTTGGCCTTCCCCCTGATTCTTGTTCAGAAACACTCGACCCTATTGACACCATCATTAAACTTGAGATGCTCAAAACACTCCCTAACACACAGAGCTACTCTCCACTGCCTCTTCTTGCCTGTCCTGTCTGAAAAGTTTATAACTACCCATCACAGCACTTGAGTTGTGCAATTAATCCCACCATGTTTCCATGATGGCAGCTATGTCATAGTTTGTCTGCTGCACAATTGATCCCAACTCCTCCTGTACCTTACTCACGCTGCATATATTGGTGTAGAAGTGCTTCAGTTGAGCTTTTGATGCTGCCACCTTTTTAGGGGGAGAAGCCCTAATATAATAACAAGCTTAATATAATAATGATAAGCTTAGTATATGTGAGACACTGGCACAGGCTACCCAGGGAGGTTGTGTCTGCTTCCTCCCTGGAGATGTTCAAGGCCAGGTTGGACGAGGCCTTGAGTGACCTGTGCTAGTGGAAGGTGTCCCTGCCTATGGCAGAGGGTTGGAACTGGATCATCTTTGAAGTCCCTTCTGTCCTGCTGGGAATATTCATAAAACCTTCCAACCTTACCATTCTATGATTCTATGAGTGGTTCATTGGTAAGGTGTGATTTTAGGTGGAGGATCTTAGATAGATCTGTCATTTCCTTTATTCCATTTAACATCTCATTAATGATTTTGATGATAGAATAAGGAGATACTATCTTTAGGGATTGTGTCAAGCATTTATTAATTTGTCTTCATTTTTTATTTTCAGCAAAAATAATTTATATTTGATAGCCAGAAAGAAACTCCCTCTTTGGAATATAAGTGAACCAGTGAAAGACATTACCAAGGTGCTTTATCAAATCTTATAACCTTTAAAATGCAGCTTGGACAAATAGTGTAAATGTAGCTATGGCACCTCAGCCCAGGGACATAGTCAAGATGACATCTGACAAGATGGTGTCTGTCAGAACTTTGCTCCCATGGTCCTCTTGAGGGTTCTTTAAGATAAAAGCACACAGAACATGATGTCTTTCTGAAGTACAGCTAAATGCATTTTGGGTATTAGGTAAGGATAAAGACCAGATGCAAGGAAGTGAGGAAAATAAAAAAGATAATTTNTGAGACACTGGAACAGGTTGCCCAGGGAGGTTGTGGCTGCTCTCTCCCTGGAGGTGTTCAAGGCCAGGTTGGATGAGGCCTTGAGTGACCTGTACTAGTGGGAGGTGTCCCTGCCTATGGCAGGGGGTTGGAACTAGATGATTCTTGAGGTCCCTTCCAACCCTACCATTCTATGATTCTATGAAAGGCCAGTGTTTTGGCAAAACTATCTGAAATCTATCTTTAACAATCTCCTGTCAAACATGACACATTTGGTTTGCAGTCTCTCAATTCTCAAAGCAGTTCTTTGTATTGAGATTTGAGTGGAATTGTTAAAAAGAACCACTTACATTAAATGTACTTTTACTGTACTGTCCAAACCCACTCTTAAATAACAGAGATTTGTTTCTTAAGCCAGTTGTCTAAATCAATGGAAATAAGACAGCTCTAATAATGATTGGCATTCTTGTGGCATCCCAAGGAAGACACAATGTGATAATGGACCAGGCAGAAGTCATTGTCATCTCAAGCAGCAGATGCTTGTTTTTGTGTACATGGAATGAACTGCAAATCTGGCAGTCTTGCTGAAATGGGGAGGCAAGAGAGGATATCAGCAAGGTCATGAGTTTTGGCCTGCACAGGACAGAAATGCAGCAGAAATATGCAACTACATAGAGCTGTGCCTGTGTGGAAGATACAGAGTTACTCGCAACACATGAATAGACAAAATGTGATTTGCTGTGACAAGATGTCTTGCTGTGTGTTTAAAATAGAGCATACTGTACTCCAACACTAACAGCATTTAGGAGCCTGCATTTATTATGGCTTTCTGTCTGATTTTCAGTTTTATCAACAGAGCTTTAATTTCAAAAGAATTTTTCAGAGGAGCATGATATATTTTATCGTGAGGACAGAAGCAGTGAATGAAAATGACACGGTTGGGACGTTCACCAAAATTATTTTAATGCAGCTACTCTTTTTAGGAAATGACTGAGATGTACTTTGCAGAAAGTTATGGTGTTTGCTAGATCCTGAAGAATAAATTTAATGAGAATGAGCAAAAAGACTAAGTAGACTCATAGAATGGTAAGGTTGGAAGGAGACCTCAAGGATCATCTAGTTCCAACCCCCTGCCATAGGCAGGGACACCTCCCACTAGCACAGCTTACTCAAGGCCTCGTCCAACCTGGCCTTGAACACCTCCAGGGAGGGAGCATCCACGATCTCCCTGGGCAACCTGTGCCAGTGCCTCACCAAATCCATGTAACATCCATGTGTTTTAACTTGAAATTAATACATTTTTTCTAGCCCAGTGCTTAGGTTTCCTTTGTATTCTGAAATTCGAGTCTCAACTTCACAGTAAAAACAAGGGATGTTAAATCTTTTCAAATTCAACTAAAATAAGTTTCAACTCCCTTCAGACATATATTGTTGAATTGTGGACAGCTGCTTGCTTTAGTTTCTCATTCAAGCTCTCTAATGACAAAATACAGTAACTTTTCACCTACTTATCATAAACCAAAATTGTCCTAGGCTGTAGCTTATTTTTAATAGAATCATAGAATCATAGCATCAACCAGGTAATAGAGTGCTAGTGTGAACTCTCTGCTTCTAATTCATGCATTCATGGTTCTCAAGTTTATACTTTTACATTGATTTTCTTTTTCAATTTGTGTAGATACATTTAAGATTGCAAATATATCTTGCAGATAGTAGAAATATTAATAATATGCAGCTCAACACAAACTGAGCAAACATTACATCCAAGTGGCAGAATCTTGGTTGCTCCCATCACCTCCAGCTATTAAACTTCTTGCTTTATCCCCTCGTGTTTTCATTAGTGACCACTGTGAAATTTAAACCTTTTTTGTTCCTATCTTGAATTTCTGTGAAACCTTTTGCAATTCCAGTAGGGAACATGTGTGTGTCCCCCCCAACATTTTGATCACTTGTGAGTATTTCAGTAAGGATGTCCTCACAATACATGGTAGCCCAATAAAGGCCACAAGTAATGGGCAACAATCCTTGAAATGTGTAGCATTTCTTTTTTGATCATCTCTTTTCTATTTTTTTTCCCCACTCTTGATATGTATCTTTAAAAGAGCCTTTGCTCTTGCTTACTGCAGGGAAATAGTATAGTGTTGAAGTTCTCTATCTCTTATCTGCACATTTATTGATGCATTTGTCTTCAGTTCAGGCTCAAGGACATTTTCTCACTGTGTTCAACTGACTTTCTGGTGGCTGATTACTTTGGCATTTTCCTGTTCCATGTCTGGCAGGGTTTTAGTGTATGTTTTTGCAAGGATAAGTGAAGTTTCAATGAAGTTAAATGAAAAGAAACACAATGTAATGAATTGCTCAGGCTTTGGCTTTGTGGTCATCCAGTTAAGCATTAAGATGCAAACACTGTCTGGAATAGTACAGAACAGTGGAACTAAAATGATGCAAATGATTTGTCAGCTACAGCACCGAATTATTTTTATCTTCCCTTTTTAATTCTGCAGCAGTTCTACACTTCCTATCAGGTAACCTATATCATAAATGTAAAATGCAGAGAAAGTATACAAATTAGCTGGAGGAATCTGTTACTTTAAATTCTCTTCCTAAGTTAGAGTGACCTGTTAGGTTAAATTGTATTGCCAAATTATATAATTATTACCTGTGATCTTTTTTTGGTTGCATCGAACCTGCATTTTTACAGCCAATGGTATGCTCCATAAGTCCATAATCTAATATTTCATGAGTTTTTCTTGATTATTTGATGCCTGGCTGGAGTTTATTTGCAGCTTTTATAGTAATTCATCTTTTATAGACCCAAATAAATCATGCCCAACCACGGTGTTTGTAGACCAGAAGATTTTCACATTTGCTCTTTGTTTTGTGCTTAGCCACTGATTTCATTTGTTCTAGACACAACAAGAAGTGTATTTTAAACATTAATTTCAATGATTTCCATATATATATATATAGTTTTATCAAGGTGCTGATACAATTTTATTCCTTCAGTATAGGATCTCTGCTTCTGAACACAGTCTCAGCAAGATAAAGAGGGTTTCACACTTAAGTTTCTCTTTCCTGATCTGTGCTCAACCCAAAATGGTCATTAGACACATTTCAAATTGTTGCTCATTTTCGATCCTGAGGTTCTGCAGGGTTAAAACCAAAAATTCATTACAGGTTTTTACTTTTCTGATTTTTTTTTTTTTGACTGATTGAAAATTATCTACTAACTCAAGATTTAGTGGAAAAGATGATATAAAGAGTAGCAACTAGAAAAGACACCCTCCTAGACTTACCATTTGTGAAGAAAAAAGGACTGATGAGGGATATGATGGTAGGTGGCTCTCTGAGCCACAGTGATAATGAAAAGCAGTAAGAAAAAAAGACAGCAGAGCTGCTACCCTGGACTTCAGGAGAGCAGACTTAAAGCTATTAGTGGAGCTACTCTGTAGAATACCCTGGAAATCTGCTTTTGAGGGCTTAGGTGTCCACAAGCACTGGTCACTCTTTAAGAACCAGTGACCTTTTAAAAACAGGATAGCAAGCAATTCCACTGTGTCTTAAGTCAAGTAAGCAGGACAAAAGACCAGCTTGGCTGAACAAGGAACTCCTCATGGAGCTCAAGAGGGAAAAGAAACTGTATGATTGCTGGAAGCAAGGTCAGGCTTTGCAGGAGTACAGAGACATGAAAGGGCAGAGTTCAAACCAAATGGAAACTGGCCAGTGCTGTTTCAAATAACAAGAAGGGCTTTTTCTAAAGGATGTTAATAGTAAAAAAGGGGTCAAAAGAAAACATTGGACTGGTACTTGTTGAAGATGAAGCAGAGGAATTCAATGCATTTTTTGGCTCCATCTTTAATAATACAGGCAGATTTGGGGCTGCCCAGTCTTCTGAGTCAGACCTTTGGTCAGTCATGAAATAGTTGGACCAGATGATTGTTGCATGCCCCTTGCGACTGAAATATTTATTCTATTCCAATGACATTTTCCATTCAGTCATAAAAATTCAAAGCTTCCATATCTGACTCAAAATTTCAGGTTTTTGCTCTTGCTAAAAATTGTTTGGGCTTGTGTGTTTTAGCATTTTTGCTCTTTGCAAGCTCGTTTTTTGGTTTTGTTATTACACTGCAGACTTCTTTCAAGGGTTTTCCTTCAGAAGAGATTTGGAACATCCAAAAGCTGAGTCTGATTTTTGCCAAGCAGATCATTATCCCTTTCCTTTTGAAGCATGAGTGACAGAGTCAGAAGGCTGGATCAAGCACTAAAATCATATAATAGTCAACCCATCTATATTCAGACAAATCCTGTGGGTTTTCAAACACTTTTAAAGAGGATATGGAAATCATTACATTGGGAAAATGGTAGTTATTGCTGATACATTCAGTCTGGATGTGTGCTTTAATGGCAATTCTGTGCAACTCTTCTGATTGTTCAACTCCCTAAAGATAAAGGCTGTTTACATTTCTTTCCCCAGCATGAGGATGGACAAATGGTAACGTCCTTTGCTGGTTTTAATTATAGCTANCTCTTGCTGCAGCCCAGCACACAGTTGCTGTCTGGGCTGCACTCACACTGCAGGCTCATGTTGAGCTTTTCATCACCCCAGACCCCCAGGTCCTTGTCCATAGACATTGACTAAAACTACAAAACTAGAATTACATTCATGAAGGAAAATGAAATTACTATCCATAGAAGTAAAATCCAGAGCCAGAATATATCCAAGGCTGAGACACTGATAGAAATTTGTATGGAAATTTCACAATAAAAATAATAACAGAAAAGTAGTAATATCCTGCTTTATAAAGTACAAGAGGAGGCTGGTTTCCATAAAAACACAACATACTGTTTTGGGGTTGTTGTTTTGTTTTGTTAGGTCATTTTTATTTGGTCAGGAATAGAATCATAGAGTCATAGAATGGTAAGGTTGGAAGGGACCTCAAGCATCACCCAGTTCCAACCCCCTGCCATAGCCAGGGACACCTCCCACTAGCACAGGTCACTCAAGGCCTCCTCCAACCTGGTCTTGAACACCTCCAGGGAGGGAGCAGCCACAACCTCCCTGGGCAACCTGTGCCAGTGTCTCACCCCCCTCACTGCAAAGAACTTCCTCCTAACATCCAGTCGAAATTTGCCCTCTGCCGGTTTAAACCCATTGGCCCTCGTCCTGTCATTACAAGACCTTGTCAATAGTCCCTCCCCAGCCTTCCTGCTTGCCAGAGAAATAGGACATTATGGTTTCAAAAGAGTTGGCAATCAGGAAAATAATTATTTGCTCAGTGTCTGGCAGTGGCTGTTATTTGCTCTTTGCAAAGATTTCAGCAGCACCCTAGTGTAGGGTCCCAACAGTGACCATCATATAAATGTGTTGAGGTAGCAATATAAGACCTGTTCAGTGTGTCTTAAAAGAGCTCTGCTAGACCTGTAAGAGAAGTAGCAGTTTCATATTTTAATACAAGATTTAATCTGTTTAATGGCAGCTGTAACTTGGACCTACCATATGCATTGCGTTTGTGTGTTCACCAAACAAGATCAGAGTGGATTTATACTAATTTAACCACCAAATTTAAGGACTGCACTTGCACATACAGCCTTCTTCATACCTCTGTTATTCATTCCTAATATCAATATTGTTTGCTGCTGCCTCACAGTGCAAAATGATCATTCTGCAGTGAAGCTCCTGGATTTGATCTGTGATAGCTGTCTGCACATATCAGCATTGTCTGTTACATAATCGCTCCAATTATTGGCATTTTCTTTGAAAAGAGAAGTGTTTTTATTTTCAAATGTGAGCTATTTCATGGAGCTATTTTAGCATAAGCAAGGTTTCTTGCTCCAGAAAAAGAGAAACAGTAAAACATGTGACCACTAGATAAAGAAATTGAAAATATGGGATCATGCAAGCATTTAAAATTAAGTCAAATTAACTCAGAGTGAGTCTGTATCAAAGACTGCATAAGGTAATGTCATTAATTTTCATTTTTGTAAACAGCTCTCCATTATTTTTCCTTTTTTTTTTTTTTAAAGGATACAATCATTTATCCAAACATGAAGAGCCCTGTCTAATGGGTTTAGTTCCCTATAGAGGGTGTTTATGCCTTTATTAATGTAAAAACTAAAACAGGGTCTAAGAAGCTCCAGGAATGAGGTGAAATGGTCTTTCAGCTCTAAATCCATGATTTGCTCTGCATCAAGGGGAGAGAGGAAATTTTCATCAGGGATTTGAAGAATGCATAATGTTTGACTTGTATGAGAAATCCCTGCATTGTATCCATTTATACCTCGTCATACTTTCCAATATAACCTGCCAGCTCAAGATACCATAAACTGTCCTAAGCAGACTCCAGAGTTCCTCCAGGTAAACACCCCTCAATCCTGCTGCTGCAGGTGGTGACCAGAACATAAAGTTTGACTCTATATGAAGAGCCAGGCCTTCAAGCAGTATTATAAAGAGCTCATTTAAATGTAATAAGGTCACTCTGATGGTCAAATTGCACAGGCTACGATTTTAAGACAACAATTTGAAGTCTATCTTCAAGCACCTCCAAAGTGTCACGAATCTCCTCCAGTCTGTGATGTTTTCTCTCAAGATGAATGAAAGGGAATATAAATACAACCCAGGGCTATTCTGTCTGCTGTTCTAGCAGAGCTTGGAGTCACAAATGACAGGAGCCTGGACCACGTTACCCTGTGTAGTCCCTCTGAGCTTGCAACCACAATTCTTCCCAAGGCAGGATCTGGGGTGACAACGTCACACCAATGAGAGCATTCATTCCTTAAGCAACAAACTCTTAAGCAAGGCCTAGTGGACAGTCTCAGAGAGCTATGTGCTCAAGAAAGTCTTGACAATTAGCAAGCCTCAAGTGCCACATAGGAAACAAGAAAAGCCAGATGTAGCCAGGACATATATGTATTTCTCACATCATTTTCCATTACCCTTCATGAGTCAGTATTGCCTTCAAGGTAATTTAACTCACTGTCTTGTCTTCCCTGTTGATAAAAAAATAATCTCTTCCTCTGAGACACCTAATGGATGATCCCCTGAAATACATGCCTAAATAATTATCTGTCTAGGAGACTCTCTCATAGGGTGAGTCATCATTCACTGTCACCATAAAGGGCTTGTTCTAATTTTGAGACCCTCATTAGAATTAAAATATCAAACAAAGAATATGCCTCTGACAGCTAGTCCACCAGAATTGCAGCAGTAATTCTGTAAAGCAAGGGAAAAACCAAAATCAACTATTCTGAAGCCCCAAATCTAGAATGTCCACAATTTTCAGCACAGAGCTCAAGGCACAGAACATTTGAGCCCAACCTCTTGGAGGAATTTTCTCTCACTAATTGTCAATAAGCAGAAGAGGAAAATGTTGAAAATAAGCAAAGATGGCAAAATTTTGTAGTCCAGTGTAAACTTTAACAGTTCCTCCAGGGAAGGAACAGAATTTAAATTGCTGGACATAAAATGCATTAGTTTTTCTTTTCTGTTATTGTTGTGGAAAAGGAGGTATGTTTGGGATTATAGGAGCTCTTCTAGGATATTTTATTGGTTCCTATCTGGACTAGTATGGAAGAAAAAAGGGTAGAAAATAATCTAAGAAGCATGCTGAGAGATTTCGAGCTTCCCCAGACAGCTGACATCAGCTTCTCCTATTCTTTTGTCTATCTGTCTTTGTATTGGATTGCTTTTAGAAGACACAAATGTAGCAGACTAAAATTAGAAATTTGCAACTAGCATAAGCAGAGCTTGGTACAAGATTAGACTTAAGAAGCCAAAATCAGAGCGGAGTGGAGGGAAGCAAACTACAAGCTCTTGAGGGATTGGAATCTCCATAAAAGAAAACTGCTATTTGTGCCTAATCCCAGTCATTAGGGAGCAATGCTTGGTTAGTAGAATTTGTTTAAACCATGCATCAGAACAATTCTTTGAAAGAAAAAATTGGCTTCTGACTCAAAACAAAACAGAACAAAAAAACCAACTGGAAATGTATGCTGAAAAGCTTTCAGAGTACAAACCTCAGTCTGTAGATGACAATTGCTGTTAGAGCTAGACAAGTCAGATCTTTCTCTTTGAATCTAAGGAAGCAATGCAGAGGGAAGTTAGGGTACAACTTGCTTACATGGCAATTGTGAGAAATGAACTGCATCAGCACAGTTCTGGAAATCAGTTTATACTAAAGACATGCAAGCTGCATAACCTAGTTTATAATTATGCTGCTTCTCACTGACTGGTTGCACAGAGCTTCACATAAGCACAGCTGCTCCTGCCACAGTGCTACCTATGAGCACAGGCAAGACCTCTTAGCCACTGTGGGGAGAGAAAACACTAGAGCTTCTTCATCCAAGGTCTTGGCTTTAGACTCTGCTGTAACTCAGATGACAGCAGCAGCAGCACATGGTGGTGATTTTCTCCACCTGCAGAGATGCCCTGATGGCCACTGCTGTCAGCAGTGGAAAGGTCAGGGTGTACCAGAGAGTGACTGTTCTTGGTGGTTCACCCCATAGCAGTTCTCTTTGCCATACCTTCCAGTTCCTCTGCAATGCCCTGCCCTGGAACTCCCATTTCAGAAACCCAACAAACCAGGTACACTGTTTAACTTGGCCTGTCTGTTGAGCTGCTCAGGCACAGGCATGCTGCCAGGGCTCTGTGCTTCCTTCCCACCCTGAAGGGCACAGGCCACATGAAGTGCCTTCCTCAAGAAAAGTCATTATGTGACACTTTACGTTGGTAGCAATTGCTGGCAGCAAATATCATTCCTGATACATTAACACTTCACTGTGGCACAAACACTCTGCATGCTGCATGTGAGAATTGCTTCTGTCATGCCTGGCACTGCTGCTGTGATGCTGACCTCTGTGGACCTCCTGTGCACAGGAATCACTGTGGGTCACTCTGCTGCAAGGAGAACAAAACCCCGTGCCTAGGGCTTGCAATTTTTTCTGTTGTGTTACAAGTAAGAATTCTTCTCTGTAGTGTCTACTGTAGATACTACCCTTTATGTGTAGCAGCCAATACTTCTATACATACACACACATGTATATTTTATCTGTTTACCAGGAAATAGCCAGTATTAGCTAATTTTTATCAAGATCCTTTTTGTCCTTGTTGCAAACATTAGGTCTGTATGGTAATTATCAATCAGTCTGATGCAGCAGAGAATGTGTTACAGTTTTAAGGAATTCTGGGGGGTGGTTGCAAATTTGTCGTGTGTAGTATTTGGTTCAATGGGTGCATGATGCCATCAAGGTCTTTGAGTCATTTTATGACATTTTCTTTGATGAGCCCTTTTTGGAGGCTTCCATAATACCTTACATTAAAAAAAAAAATGCTCCCAGAACGTTTTTATTCCAACCTAGACTAGAGTGACATGGAGCTATCTCTGACTTACTAAACTGTGCAAGTTGCCAGTTCTGCTGAAACGTTTACAAGGTTTCATCAACTTCTGAGTCAGCCTGTAACATTTCTGGGTTTATATGGAAATTGTGCCCAATCAACAATGAAAGTGAATGCACAGCTTCGGGTAAAATGTGGATGTGTAAATGTATCTGCATCGACATGGAAGAAAAATGTCCACTTTAGTCACTTATAAGGTGCGTGTGATACAGTTGAAATATATAGAATCATAGAATGGTAAGGTTGGAAGGGACCTCAAGGATCATCCAGTTCCAACCCCCTGCCACAGTCAGGGACACCTCCCACTAGTACAGGTCACTCNTATTTATGCTTGGGATTGTGCCTACCCAGGTACAGGACCTTACACTTGGCCTTGTCGAATTGTGAGATATTACTTTTTTTTTTTTTTAATAAATTAACAATTAAAATACATATTATTTTTGCGTGTTCTACAGCTTGATTAACTTCCTCCTGTTGTACTTCATCTGTACCTAGTCCTGCCTAGCACAGAAGTGGCAAGCAGAGTGCCATCTCGTGGATAAAGAAGACCTGTACCCATTAAGCATGAGCAGCTTTCCTTCAGTGATTGAAATGGAATCACTTCAGTTGTACAGACCTGACCCAGTATAGCAAGCTGCACCCGCAAATACTTGATGGGTTTGGACACTCCTTCCCTTTCCATAGACAGCAAAAACACTACTAGAAGTGTACTAGAGGGCAAGGAGAACCCAAAAGTATATTTCCCTGGTGTGTATTACTTGGAGTTATGCCGGTGGCAATACATAGTAGATATTCACCTGGTCATTTTATTAATAGAGAAAAATTTCCCATAGTGGAAAATGTAACATTTTTATCACGGTATTTTAATTACAATATTTTGGATGCCAATAAGGATCAGCCACAACTTCTATTTAGAGAGAGTGAATGATTAAGAACACTCCCGTAGCTTATGTTTTTAATCCAATTTTGGAACAGAAACAAAACCAGTAATGCCTGCCTAATAATAGCTGATAAGAAATTTAAGGCATGCTTCTGTGCAATCTGTCCATAAATTAGTTTTTAAAAAAATAGATTAATTGCCATACCATAACATTAAATACACTCTATCTGCAGAATCACAAACACACACACAGAATTCTCTGCTCCCTCCAAATGTTGGCCAGTTTCAGTAAATGGCTAAAGTAGAAACTGAAATCTGATCCTCTGCTCCCATTTTGCCTGTGTGTGTAATGCAGAGCTAATGTTGACCAGCAACACCTGGTCAGAAATAAAGCTGAAGTGGCACAAATGGTTAGCTCCTGACTGGTCAGAGGGAGGTTTAATCTCACAGAAGTGTCCTGAATGAACTAACTTGAAGCAGCCAAGGTTGCTAAACATTTTGCAAGATAGGAACAGCACTTTGCATCTGATGGCTGCAGCCTTTCTGATCTGATACTCGAAGCTGTGAGGCTGTACTATCAGACCATGGCCAAGGAGCATTTAATTTGCCATTTCACACACACATCCTCTGGGACTGGCTCAAGCATTGTGTTTTCCTGCCATTCACTTCTGCCCCTTTGCATCAGTTGTGCTAATAGAACTGTTTGTGTAGTAAAGCAGACTGGGGGAGTGGTCCAGGCTGAAAATCCTGATCATGCTCTGTGTGTGTACATGTATGTACATGCATGCAGGCAGACTCTCCAGCAGGGAGTGGGGAGGATAAGGAAATTGTTTCTTTGGAGGTCTCCCGGCCCAGCTTTGCCATCTAACTGCACTCTGAGGTGCCAAACAGACACTGAATTAATCTGGGCTTCTCTTGGCTTAAACTGTTGTTGAGTGAAGGACAGGTAGGCTTGTGAGAAATAAGGAGACAGTAGATTAGCCCATAGTAATCCTCAGGTTCCTAATGAAAGTTTTAGCAAATTAATACCACTACCAAAAAAAAAAAAGCAACATAAATGAAGCAGAGTAGCCTAACTTACTAAACTGATCCATGTGCTTTGCTCCTAATTTAGAAGGATGTCAAGAGAAAACTGCAAAAGTACTGTGAAGCTTTATGTTTCACACCTTTCCCGTGATTTCATGCTGCAAAACATGCAGCTGATTCACTGAGGAATGAGATACTGCCCTCACCCAGAGTCAGGTCAGCCAGCTAGCTCTTCTTTTGGCTCATGGGGAGTGCTATCTTTACTCTTTGCAGAGTGAGTGGAATGACTCTTGCATTCTCCTATTCCACAGTAGAGACGAAGGCTTGGATGCAAGAGAACCTACAAAAACTGAAATCCCTGTGCCAGGTCTCAATATTCTTTCAAGGGTGAATGTCTAGCTCACAACAAGCACTGTGGTGTTGGGGACTGTTTGATTTAGCTGTGTAGAACCAGCCAATTCCTACTTAAAAACTGACTTCAGCAAAGCCTGTTTCCTCTGCTGTTCCTGTACCAACTCCAAGGTGCTGGTTTGTTTGTAACTGGCTTGATAGGTAGCCTTTCATTCTACTCCTCATGCCTACTCACCTTCCAGCTCTAAGGTCCAGGCCATGCTGTCTTAGCACCAGAGTTTCCAGTTCTGTCCCTGGAGTGGGCTGTTGTTTGTTTGCCAGAAGGTACCTGGAAATTTAAAGTCAATTAGATGCAGTACCATCAGTCAGCAGCAGAACTGTCTTGTTCTCTGTCCCAGAGTCCATATCCTGATTGAGGACACTCTCCAAGACCAGAGCAAATTTGAAGATAATCAGATTCTTATCAGATGGATCCACAAGAAGCTACCAAACACCAAATCATATCTAAGGGCCGTAGACTTGAAAAACAGGCTGTGAGTAATTGTGTTCATGAATGAAACATTACAGATAGAGTAAGTTGCAAATAGTTGCTCTTCTCCCTCATTAATAGAGGAGTTTCTACTTCCATTTACATCATATATGTTGTACTCTTTCAAATGATCATCAATTTGTTTTCACCAAGAGCCAAATTTGGGTCAACATACTCTTAAATCAAACACAGAGCTCTTCTAACTGTTCTGTATAGCAGCTCTAGGGAGCTGTTTAACAGATTTCTGGTTCCTCCAGACCTGTGACAAGTGATCCTGTATAAGGGACAATATTAATAGTTCCTTGGTGGGTTTCAGAAATTGAGTATAAAAAATCATAAGAAAGTTTGTGGTACCTCCTAGACATATGCTGTGTCTAGTTTTACTGATGCAGTTCCGTGGAAAGCAGTGAAGCAGACAAGATCTGACAACATTTATTCATCAAATGCATGATTTGTTAAATATTGCATATAGATTGCCTGCTGAATAATTGGAAGCCAAATCTGGAACTAGCTTCAGTGTAACTCAGAGTTCCTTCCGATCAGATATTAATGTCTGGACTTTCAAGTATATTAGACCCAGTTATTATTTTAATTTCATTGCTGCCGTCTTACAAGTTCCTATCTAATTAACAATGATTGTGCTATTTGAAAAGCTCTTTGATTTTTTTTTTTTTACCCATGGAGCAGCTTAGAAGTAATGCTAGATGTCTTAGCAGGTCAGTCATTTGTTTAGTTAACTTGGGTGATTAGTACACTGAAATGCAGCTTTACTTTTTGGTGTTTACAAACAGCAGAGCTTTACATTAGCTCAATTTCCAGTCCACAGTAGAACTGCAGCCTTCAATTTCAACTAAGGCATTTTGATATTTCAAATTTCTTCTATATAGAATCATAGAATGGTAAGGTTGAAAGGGACCTCAAGGATCATCTAGTTCCAATCCCCTGCCATAGGCAGGGACACCTCCCACTAGCACAGGTCACTCAAGGCCTCGTCCAACCTGGCCTCAAACACCTCCAGGGAGGGAGCAGCCACAACCTCCCTGGACAACCTGTTCCAGTGCCTCACCACCCTCACTGTAAAGAATTCCCTCCTATGTAATTACTCTCTTCTCCTCTTAAAAACAAATCAACCATCCAACCATGCATGGAGCAAAACTAGAAGTGAGTAGATTCAGATTGGATGTTAGCAAGTTCTTCACCATGAGGGTGGTGAGACACTGGAACAGGTTGCCCAGGCAGGCAGTGGAAGCCCCATCCCTGAAAGTTAAGGCCAGGCTGAATGGGGCTCTGAGCGACCTGATCTAGTGTGAGGTGTCCCTGCCCATGATGGGGGGGTGGAGCTACATGATCCTTGGGGTCCCTTCCTGCCCTGATGATTCTATGATTCTAAACCAACGAATAAACAACCTCCCAAACAAAAGAAAAACAAACAAAAAACAACTCACAAACAAACTCAAAACACCAGGAAGACCTAATGATTTAAAGTGGAGCCAGAAGAGGGATGACAAATGAGTTGGTGATGTTAAGTTCCTCCCACAGTTAGGAGGAGCTCAAGGCACAGTGAGATACAATCCTGGGCCAAGAATCTATGTTGATTGATCCTGCAAACGAACAGGGAGCAAACCCAGCTCTCTGGAAGCAGTGACAGAGATTTTGTTTTCATAGATCTAAGAAAAGACTTGGATTTTCTGTGGTGTTCAAGTGTCAGGTTAAGGAATTTAGTAGCAGATGCAAAACTAGAGCAGTTCAGCCTATAGCAGGAGCAAAATGTGCTTCCTCTCCCCATCACCTCCTACCCACCTGGATGCCTTGCACATGGACTATGCACCATGCACGTCTCAGCTCTGTATCTGGCAATGCACATCCACTTGTCTGCTCATTGCCAAATTCAGGTCGTGGAGGGAGTCCCAGGGCCACCCATGTGTGGTAATATGCAGATACTCACTGTGTTTTGCATGCAAGTGCAATACTTCAGGGCATTTTTCAGACTGCCATAATAGTATTTCATAGGCACAAGGCAGGCTAACCTGTGCAGTGTGAAAAAATCACCATTTTGAAGAAACTATTAAGGGAACAGTAACTCGCCAGAGAAATCACTGCTTGCCCTTTCTCAAAACCTGATTTTTCTGCCATTCACTGTAGTGAAAATAATTATTTCAAAGGATGCAAAACTAATCTTTGTGTATATTAATATGTGCTTCCTCTGTGCATCCAAATAGATATCTGGCAGCTTCACTGGGGCACTATAATGGCCTTTGATTATTCTAGATGTAAGATTGTCATGAAGATGAGAAGAGAAGGCTTCCAGGAGACCTTAGAGTAGCCTTCCAGTATCTGAAGGGAGGCTACAGGAAGGCTGGGGAGGGACTATTGACAAGGTCTAGCAATGACAGGACAAGGGGCAATGGGTTTAAACTGGCAAAGGGGAGATTGAGACTGGATGTTAGGAGGAAGTTCTTTCCAGTGAGGGTGGTGAGGCACTGGCACAGGTTGCCCAGGGAGTTTGTGGCTGCTCCCTCCCTGGAGGTGTTCAAGGCCAGGTTGGAGGAGGCCTTGAGTAACCTGTACTAGTGGGATGTGTCCCTGGCTATGGTAGGGGGTTGGAACTAGATGATCCTTGAGGTCCCTTCCAACCTTACCGTTCTATGATTCTACGATTCTATGAGTATTTTGCTTAACAAATGGTCTTATGAGGTGCTAGTCTGTGTATCTGTATTTGCTGCTTCATTCTTCAGAAAAATGGGCTGGAGAGAATACAAGGGAAGTGGTGAAATAAAATCTAAGACATGTAAACTGAAAGTACTTCACAGGTGTAGTGAACCATAACATTCTTCAAACCACAGGCCATACGTTCTCACTGCACATGTGTTTTGATGGTTCTGATTCACAAATTGTTTGGAAAAAAAAAAAAAAGAGAGAGAGGATTAAAGCCCCTGTTATTTGTCATTTGAAACCTTCAAAGTAGTTCAGAAAGAAAAGTGATGTGATTTTCTAGTCAGACAGACCAGCATAAAGGCAGAGGTGTGCAGCCCTGCGTAGCACGAACTGTGGGTTGAACAAAGCACTGATAGTCAGGATTTAAGGAACTGAAATCCTTGATCACATTAAACTTCCAAATCCAGTGTTTATGTATACAAATAAGGCAATGGAAGCAAGAAAACACGTACCTAAATCTCATTAATTGTCATGAAATTACATACCTGAACAAGACTTAAGCAACTAGAAACACCTGCAGATCAATACATTCCAAAGATGATCATTGCTTGCTTCTGTTTCCAAAAAAAATAGCCTCAAGCTCTGTTTGTCATTTTTTCCTTCTGACACGCAGTAATAGGGGGCTAAAAACAAGAGAACTGTCTTGGCTTCCAATTCTTTACACACACATAAAGATTTTAAAATGCATAACGCCAGAGAAAGGTTCAATTTTCCATTCATATATGGCACCTCTGTACTGCTTCGGTCTGGAGAAAGGATCTGAGAACCTCATCACTAATGTTTTTCATCTGAACTGCCTAGTGTTTCCACCACAATATAATAGTCCCAGGATAAATGGTTTGGAGTAGGCTTCCTTACATCTGACATTTCTGTTTTAGGATTATCAGCTATGCCTAGCACTAAGTGTTGCTGAAAATTATTATTTTTTTTTTTTTAAGTAACATTTAATTTAAATATACCTATTTTAATTAAAAAAGGAGTCAACAGGGAAATGCAACAAAATGATTAAATGCTGGGTAGGGATTTTTCATATGACAGAGATGTCACTTCATGAAAGAAATGCAAAGCTGACAGAAGTTGACAGAACAAAGACCACAAAATTCAGTTTCAGCCTTTGTGACGCATTTGGGGAATATTGATTCTAAGCTCTGACTACAATAATAATACTGTGTTTGTTAGCTTTAAGAATGTCCACATTCTAACACTATTCAGTAAATCTCTAGAGCTGAAGTAGTCTTTTGTTATTTAGAAAACAAACATATGAAGAAAACCATAAACAGATGATGTTAGAGAGATATGGCCTCAAGGTCTGTATTAAGCAGAACAATGTGAGTAACTACTCCACAAAACCAGATAGCAAAGTCTGATTGAGCATTATGAGTTTGACTTCATTGTTTTGTAGGCAGGCTTCTAAACTGCAGTTTTTAATGCCCAGCCATGTCTGGGTGCAGGTAGAGAAATGCTATTAAATGCTGGTAGGCAGCTTGGAAAAAAACAGATGCTGTGCTGAAACAGATGCTATGCTCACTTGCTCCCTGGGATAGGAGAAGGAGCAATGGATGGAAGCTGCAGCACAAGAGGTTCCACCTCAACACAAGGGGGAACTTCATTGCAAGGGTCCCAGAACACTGACACAGGCTGCCCAGAGAGGTTGTGGAGTCTCCTTCTCTGGAGACTTTCAAGGTCTGTCTGGAGGCATTCCTCTGTGACCTGATCTTGATTGTCTGGTCCTGCTCTGGCAGGGGGGTTGGACTCAATGATCTCTTTGGGTCTCTTCCAACCCCTAACATCCTGTGATCCTGTGAAACCAGCTTCACTCCCATTGAGTACTGACCACTGACCTTAGCTGCACCTTGTACNCCCAGCACACAGTTGCTGTCTGGGCTGCATGCGCACACCACAGGCTCAGACCCCCCAGGTTCTTTTCCTCAGGGCTGCTCTCCAGCCATTCATCCACATATGCATTCATCCACACTGACCTGCCTGCTATACATCCATTTTAAAGGGCTAAAGGAATTGCAAATAAATCTTTTCATCTCCTATTATATTTCATAATGCACCTGTCAAAACTAACAAGCTACAACCTGAGGATAGAAACAATATTTGAATAGCATTTCATGGTGTTACTTAACCAGTTTTTGTACTCTATGTGCCAATGCTGAATTGCCCACAGAAGTAAAATTTGCTTTAAAAAAAGTCATTATACTATGGATTTTTTTACTAAATTCAGAAAACATCAGATACTTAATTGGCTTCAATGAAAGAGGCATTACATCTTGAGTTTACTTCCAGAGTTACTTCAATGACTTCAATGAAAATCACAGGAATGCTGTCAAAGAAATATAGTTACACCCACTGCAACCCCAGTGAAAGTTTTCTTTCAATAAATACAATAATGGCAATAATCTTGGGGACAGAGGAAACAGCATAAAATAGCATAAGAAAAATCCATGAAGTCAATACAGTGCATTTTCAGAACAAACTGAAAAAGAGGGAAAATGAATTGTCTTATATCCCTTGGAATCTGTAAACATCAAGAAGACATCACATTTGGGCTAATTGCAGGGCAAAGCAGGCATTTAAACTAAATCTATAGGTTTTCTAAGGTAAATCTACATGCTTCCTTGGCCTTTTTAAAGCATGAAAGATAACACAAAATAATCTTCTTTCTTTTTTCTTAAAAAAAAAAATTACTTTAAAGTAGGGTAGACATTTTTTCCTCTCACTTTGTAGGATCTATTTTAAATGACCTATTTAAATGTTCTGCAATTATGGTACTTTTGTGTATTTTCCATGCAGAGCGAATAGAAAGGGAATCCCTTGAAGTTATGGTATTTTAACCAGGAAAAGAATAATCTTTTTTTCTTTTTTTTTCTTTCTCTCTGAACTCTCCACACAAGGTGTCTTAAAATAGATAAGACAGGTTCATTATGGTTGTCGTAATTGTCAGCTTCTGTCAGTTCCATTAGTGGATAAAGGTCTCTATGAATATTACTCATGTACTCCTAGCCAGCCTCCCAAACTCTGTACCTGCTTCCTAAAACTATCTACTGCTGCTCTCTACCTAGTTTGCTCTTCAGTTATTTAACATAGAATCATAGAATGGTAAGGTTGGAAGGGACCTCAAGGATCATCTAGTTCCAAGCCCCTGCCATAGGCAGGGACACCTCCCACTAGCACAGGTCACTCAAGGCCTCATCCAACCTGGCCTTGAACACCTCCAGGGAGGGAGCAGCCACAACCTCCCTGGGCAACCTGTGCCAGTGTCTCACCACCCTCACTGGAAAGAACTTCCTCCTAACATCCAGTCTAAATCTCCCCTCTGCCAGTTTAAACCCATTGCCCCTTGTCCTGTCATTACAAGACCTTGTCAATAGTCCCTCCCCAGCCTTCCTGTAGGCCCCCTTCAGATACTGGAAGGCTACTCTAAGGTCTCCTGGAAGCCTTCTCTTCTCCAGGCTGCAGAGCCCCAACTCTCTCAGCCTGTCCTCATAGCAGAGCTGCTGCAGCCCTCTGATCATCTTTGTGGCCTCCTCTGGACCCGCTCCAACACTTCCATGTCCTTCCTGTGCTGGGGGCTCCAGAACTGCACACAGGAATGCAGCTGGGGTCTGAGGAGAGCAGAGCAAAGGGGCACAATCCCCTCCCTTGCCCTGCTGCCCACACTGCTCTTGCTGCAGCCCAGCACACAGTTGCTGTCTGGGCTGCACTCACACTGCAGGCTCATGTTGAGCTTTTCATCACCCCAGAACCCAAGGTCCTTTCCCTCAGGGCTGCTCTCAGCCATTCCCCACCCAGCCTGGATTTTTGCTTGGGACTGTGCCTACCCAGGTGCAGGACCTTGCACTTGGCCTTGCTGAATTTCATGAGGTTGGCTTGTTAAAGTCCCTTTATCATGAGCTGTCAGTTTTTTATTCTTCATCCTTCTGCAATGTTTCTTTATTGATATGTGAATATCTGAACATCTTTATTGATACACAAATCACTTATTTAACAACATTAATTCTTCCTTACGTTCAGAGCATGCTGGCTTCAGATTTGTCTGGCAGGTTACAACTTCATGTGTTGGAGAAGACCTGAAATGTTGTATGTCAGAAGAATATTCAGGTCATAGATCTTGAGATTAAGTAGAGACAAAGTTTTTTTCAGTTGTTTATATCAAACATGTATACAAGCATTCCCTCCCTCTTAGCTTAAGAGGATTCCAATGAGGTTAGAATTCTCCTTTAGACTACGTTTCCATCATTCAGGCATTGATCAGACTTTTCACATAAATCTGCCTTTGATTCTTTCACTATTTAGTAGATATGCATAAATATTTCTTATGAAAATGAGATTTCACGGACACGCGGGAAGAAAAGATATCTTTCCCTTTTAAATGTTAAAAGACTCTAGCATGAGGAAATCTAGATTTTGTTCTATTGGGGCAAAGGAACTCTTTTAAAATGTTTATTTTTCTCTTTTACTTTTCTATATAAACTTTAACACTGAATTTATGTGACTGTGAGACTACGAAAGATGTAAAACATTTAACGTAGGCGGCTGTGTGTGTAGGCTGGCTCATCTTCCCCTCATACCTCCTCCAGTTCTCTCTCATCCCCTAAGTGTCTGGGTTCTCCCAGTAATAATGATACACCAATTTTGACAAATGCTGGAGGTTGCTAAAGGTCAACTCAGTTCTCTGATTTGACTGAAAACTAACCTAACCATGAGAAGAAAAAAGGCATTACTTTGAGGTGACTTGATTCAAGGAAGGTCCAGTAAGTGCCGAAGATGGCACAAAGAAAGATCCTTTCACTTGTAATAGGGACATGGTAAGGGGAAAAAGGAGGGGACAGATAATTAGTCCTTCCCTCTTTCATAAAATCACCCCATAAAAAATGAGCAGAACTTGGCCCTTCTTATTAATTCACATCTCTGCCTTTGTTTTCTAAGCTCCATCTGCAAATATTTGGCACGCCATGTAGCTAGAACCTGGGACACAAGAGAACCTTGACAACAAGAGCTGTGCCACATTGTCAGAATTCTCTTTCTTTGCAAACTGTAGGAAATCCTAAAAAACAAAACAAAACAAAACAAAACAAAAAAACAAACAACAAAAACAAACCCCCCCAAAAAAAATTGAAACCACCTTAAAACCTCACCTAAAAAAATTAAAGATATTTCTCGGCTTCCCCATCTTCCCTTTGATGGTTCAGCTCCTGTTCCCTGGTACACTAACCCAGTGGAGAAAGCACCTGAACTGCCTCTACATATTGATGTGCTCAAATCTTTGCTAAAATGAGGAAGGTTTCATTTTACTTGCTTTTGGAACATCCTGGACTGGATGCTCAGGCCTTGGAGGAGACAATTATGGAAGGCAGCTAGCTAATGAAAGGACATTCCTCCTTCCACCTACACGAGGCTGGAGTTCTTAAGGAAAGTGAGACATCCATCTCAAACAATCTCTTTCCTGATCATTTTGATATGATGTCAAAATGTTTGCTCTTCAAAGCAAAGATCTCTTTTCTAGTTACTGGCTCAGAACCCTTTTCCTAAAGCCAGTTTATATCAGATGAACACTGATGTTTCAACATTAGGTTAAAAGAGTCACTGCTCAGTTACTGAAGTAGCTGCAGTTTCTCTTCTTCCTTGAAAGACCACGTTCCTACATTCCTCTGCAATAGTTTAGAGGCAATAGGAAATTCAGAGTAGGCCTGCTTTACTTAAAACAATAATAAAAGAGTCTCAAGCTCATAAGCCTATGTAAGCCTTAATTGAAATTAATACAAAATGCAAAAGCAGAGGAAATTAGGGCAGCTGCAAAAGAAACCCCAGAAGCAAAAGCAGATTAAAGCAGAGCAATGAACAAACTCAGGCAATATCTTAATTTTGCTTCAGATATTTCCCCCTTGGCGTAACTTGTTCCCTAAATAATGCAACAAGTCTGAAGCACATGGTTTCTTCTTTAGATGCCTCTCCATTCTACCACAGCAGTCTTTCAGCTGAGGAGCAAAGGAACTCCATTGGCTGGGGAGGGACTCTCCCAGTGTGCAGAGGCAAGAGTAGCTGGCAAGTTGCTCAGCACTCATCCCTGTTCCACATTCCTTCATCAAAAAGCCAACATCAGCCTCAGCTTCAGCATAAGCAGAGTATTTGTTTATTATTCTAAAGACTGAATGACAACTATTTTATTACATTTTATCGTATTTTTATTGCAATCTTTATTCTTGAACTTTCTAACAAATAGTTTTATGCTTGCAGGCAGCCTCCTTGAGGAGATTATAACCATTACACATGTAAGAAGCCCCATTTAAGTTTTTGAAATTCTAGAAGGTGCTAAGAAAAGGAAATGTAGAAGACTGAGAACTTAAATTGTAATATTCTAAATTCACATTCTGTTAATGTCAACTGACTTCAACCTATCCAGTCCTGACTGGAAGTCTAACAGGTATGGCATTCACAGCATAAAAGATTCCCACTGCTCCACTGTTCAAGACACTTATTATTGGGTGCAAGGAAAGAAATAAGCCTTGTAACACAATACATTTTCTCTTCTTAGAGTAGCCTTTTTTTTTTTTCTCCTGTCCTCTATCATTTCCAACCACAGTCAAATTTCTTTAAATTTTCTTTGCAGTACATGGGCATAGTTCTTTTCCTCAGTTAATAGACTGCTCACTCAGGGAGGATGAAGTGTTATTTCATGATTCAGTCTATTCAATAAAGTCATAGTTTCCTAGCACAGAATCCTTATTCTAAATATATTTCTCAAGGAATACGTTTAGTGAGCAGTTTGCACAAGAGACTTGGGGTAGGACAAGAGCAGTTGATTCCAGGTTTTGCATTTAACCTTGTATCATACAACCTTACAGAAAAATATCCCAGGTAAGTTCTTCATCCACTACTTTTTAATTAGTTTCTTTGTCTCCTGATTTCATACTTTTTTTGTTGTCTCAGAGGGCAGGAGGACAGACCAAGCTTGGATTTAGCTTCTGACAGCTGGAGAGCAAATAACCCCTGGGTAAATGAGCACAGAGTTTAAAAAAAAAAAAAGAAAAGTAAAGCACTAGATATCTTGCAATTTAGTGAAATTAAATGCCTACCCACTGTGCCCTGACAGGAAAATCTGGCAAGAGCAGAGTTATGGAGCTGGACATCCCTGCTGGCTGAGTTTACAAAGAGAATTAGACAGAAGACCTGCTACTAGCAGCACGTCCACTTTATCAAACATTCAAGACAAGAGCTCATTGCAAATGAGTAGGAAAAGAAGGAATGAAAAATCCCTGCCAATCACTGCTGAAGGGATGCATGCATTTCAGAGTTTTCTCAGGTGATGCTTTCCTGGAGCAGGTAATGGGTTACTTGTGGCACATTGAAGAGGGCTCCTGGATAAAAGGAGTAAGTTAGGTGGAAATAATAAGGAGCCAAGCAGAGACATATATCTGACAGCATTTCTTCCACTTTATTTAGCACAGTGCTCTTTCACAGTGTTTCTGTCCTCAGTGTATTTCAGACTTGCACTGTCTCCTATCACACTGTACCTTTAAAAGGGTGCATATGCAGGGACTCACTGTAGTACATGCAGAGCTCTCAAAGACGCTCACCCTCCCCCTCTTCTGACTGACAGACTGGCAAAATACATAGAAGACAGGGACACAGGGTGGAGTTATTCCGTTTCTCCCCCCTCAGAAAGGCATGTCCTATCAGTTGAAGCTGTATTATAAGACAGTGCAGCATGATCATTGTTGCATTCTGCTCTGCTGGAAGTGCTTTTCTGGGTATGGCAGTTGTTGCTGATCTATCTAGGAGCAGAAATACGACGTACACTTGTTAAACAGAAATTGTTTAACCATGGAAACCCCAGAAACAGGCAGAGCCCACACAAGCCTTTTCTTTCCTATTCACCAGCTTTCCACGTGTTCAGACAGAACAAGTTTCTTCTCTACCTGGGCCCTGTGTGAAGTGCCAGAATGTGAACTTTTCACCATTCTTCAGGAAAAGGAAGGAGTAGTGCTTACACAATCATTATAAAATAGATCCTGATCCAAAGGGGATTAGTTTCTGGGGACTTTTTATGAGAATCTCTATTCCTGGCATGAATCTTTCCAAACAGAGCAACCCAAATACATTTGTTTCTCTCCTAGGTGTGTTTTTGGCAGCTGGGTACACAAAGCTTGTTCACAACTCCTGTTGGCCCATGAACAAGCAAAGGATGCTCACATGCTGGTCATGGCAATTGCTGTTACTTACCTTGGTTTTCTGATATCAAGAGCCATGCCTGTGTGGGTCATAAGCATCTCTGGTTAGTTCAAACCACTGGGGACTAACCCCATTTCCTTTTCAGGATGACAACAGACAAGCTGGAGAGTGAGCAGAAAAGTGCAATTCAGTGCATATGGAAAAGCATTTAGCATGCCCACAAATCCACAGGTAGCATAAATATGGAGCACTGGCAATTGTATGAAAGCCATCTCCTCCCTGCTGCTTATATGTACACATACAGCCTGAGTTCAGATAATCTATCTTAAATTGCACTTGAATGCCCAGGAAGGAGTAGGATGTTTAGCTCCCATTTCCCATTACTTCATTTCTCAGAAAATTACGCTGGATGAAAAAACAAAGCAACTTAATGTGCACAACTCCCCTCAACTTCAGCTGAAGTCCTATTTGCATGTGTGCCAAACAGCTTAAGGAAAATTCTCTCCAAGGTTTCATGCTGTGAGCAGTAGATTTAGCTTCTCAACTGGCCTCTGCATTTTGATGATTCTGTCACCAGGAAGGTTTTTCTCCTGGCAGACTTTGAACACACATAAAGCACAGTTTTAGTCTCGAGAGGAAGATGATCAAGCATGTCTGTGTGTTTAGAAGAAAAGTGTTGTTTAGAAGCTCTCACAAAAACGTGAAAGGAAACAAAATATAAATAGGCTTCTGTAATTTCTGAGCAGATTGCATGATGAATTTCAGTAGCCAAGAGTAAAAAATCACCTTTCTCTTCCAAGAACTTCTACTTAGAGATGGTAATGACATTATTGATAAGCTAATTGTACCATTACTGAATGCCACCCTGTGTGTCTCTCCTTGGGTGGGAAGTACCATATCTCATATTTCTGCTTTTCCTTCAGATACTTTTCTTTGCTGAAAATCATATTCCTAGTCCATTTTCTGATGAGCTTTTGCTTTAATTTTGCTAAACTGATGAAAAAATACCTGCTCCTGTGGCAAACAAAAAAAAAAAAGAAATTTAAGAAAAGGGTAGAGGTGATGATAATGAGCATAGTGTGTAGTCTGAAGTATTCTTGTAATCTCCAGGAAACCATACTAGATAATCCCACTCACCCATTTTGTTTCTGCTGTCTTCCAATTACTATCATCAGGCTGCACAGAAAATACTTGCTGATGGTGACACGACTTCCTTCTAGCCAGATCTCAAAGGAAGGAGTCCAAGTGGCTTTAAAATGTAACCCCTCAAAGTAATTTACTCCTTAAGCATGTCATTGGCTTGGATTACAGTCTTGACCTTAGGCTTGTGCCTATGCTATACTTCAAAATTCTCCTCCATTTGGTTTGGTTTGTTGTCCTAACCTCTAAGTCTAAATCTTAGTGAGTTTGATATGTTGTAGGCTAGGGCAAGTAGCTTAGGAACAAGTTAAATACGATTTGGAGTAGGAGTTATTTTTTATGGCTGCAAATTAGAAATAAATGTAAAAATACGACACACTAAAACCCTAATAATTAAATTGTGTTGCATAACTAAGTTTCCTACTCAGATAAGTTCTACTACATCATAAACTTGTGTCATTCCTAATAGCCACTTACAATAGAAACATCAAGTATTATTTAGTTACAGTGCAGTTTCAGTCCTCTTAAATACTTACTCATTTCACAGTTTATTTAGTTAAAATATTATCTGTTGTTATGCTCCTTGTCTGAATTTTGGTTTGGTCTCCAAGCAGTTGTTTGAATGATGGTGGGAACAGTGATCTGCCTTTGATACTGTCTATATGCTCTTTTACCTTCTAAAGGAGCTAGGAATTAAACATCCAGTTTAATGCAGCTGGTTAAGCAAAACTCTCATCTTGATCTTCACACCTGTTGTTAAGACTTATACACCAGGTATCTTCCTAAATGAATTCTATTCTAGATCTTCACTCAGTTTGAAAAATTCAGTTTAAACTATATGCAAATCCTTCTAAACCGGGCCCTTTATAGACATGCACTCCCTTTTATGTGAACAGCATTTTGCTAATGGTTCAATAATTAAGAGGGTTTACATTTTAAAGACTACAGGTTTTAATTGGGTGAATATTAATCACAGATCACTTTTGAGTTCTGTTGTGATATGCAAATTGTTGATGTCTCAGCTGCATTTGTTTTCAGGTATCACTCTATCCGCATAATGCAAAGTAACATTCTGCAATTATTTCAATTAGATGCAGCCAGCCTTTGGAGCAAGCTATTTATTTCATTTCTGTAAATGAAGAAAGCAGTTGCTGTTTTCCATTCCTTGATGTTTGCTGCCCAGAAATAGCACACACAACTGCTATGTGTGCACCACATCAACAGTTTTCCAAAGGAGTTGTATTAGCATTCACAATAAAGGACAAGCAGTTGAATTCTTGCAAGATTTCATTTGATTAGCTGACTCTTCTGCCTTGGAAAGAGGTGTCACCTTGTTTGGGGATATTCATTACCATTTTAAAGTATATTATGAAAGGTAGAGTAAATGGGAGTTCTTAATTAGCAGAATCTGGTTTGCAGAAGTGCATAACATTAGAGGATGTTGTTCATCAGACTGCAGCTGTTACCTAAGCAGAGGAGGAATTTCACCTAACCACAAAGAATGAGACACAAATAGCTGCGTTGTCTTAAGAGCGGACCGGGTATGTCTTCTCACAGCGATTTTGTTCCATAATTGCAATTCACATTAAATGCAGCAAACGTTACCATCCTGCCCACTCAGTTTCCACCTCTACTTTTGTTTGGG
>WBNM01015594.1:35283-67847 GCA_013399055.1 Ramphastos sulfuratus | reverse complement strand
GCAGGGAGGGAGATCGTCAGAAAAGATGGGGGGGATAACCCTGTCTCCCTTTTCCATCCCCCTCTCCGCTTTTCCCCTCCGCGGTGTTAGCGGCGCGTACCCCGGCGCTGTGCGGACGAGCGAGGGCGGGATGGCCCCGTCCCGACTGCGCCCGGGGCTGCACTTGTAGCTGCTGCGCGCCGCCCATGGCAGCCCCGCGGCGCCCGGCGCGGCACCGGGGCCCCGCAGCTCTCGTCGCCCCGGGGGGCGATTCCCGCCCCGCCGCACCCGCTTGAGCTCTGCGGGGGCGCAGCCCGGCACTTCTCCGGGAAAGGTGAGGGCTGCGCGGCGCGCCTCCGGGCGTGCGGGAGCGCCGTGCGCGGTTACGATTGCTCCCCTGGAGCAGCGTCTTCTTCCCCTCCGAAGCAGCGCTTAGTGCGTGCGTGCATGTGTGTGTGCGGGTGTGCGTGTGGCGAAGGGGAGGGGGCTCTCGCTGCGTGCAAGGGGTGGGCGAGAGCAGTGCGATGGGAGCGGGTGCCCGTGTGCAGAGGGATCCTCTCCCCGCATGTGTGCGGAGGACCGCGGTGCCGGGGCAGGGCTCAGCGAGGCGGCTGCTGCATGCGGCGGAGCCCGCCGGGGTACTGCAGCACCGGGCTTCTCCTTTCTCCGCGCCTCGGCGCTCAGCGCAGCCGGAGGTGCTCGCTCGAGCGGGCGCCGGGCTGGCCCTGCCGCTGGGTGCGTGTGGGGAGCTGCCCCGGGCAGACGTCGCGGGGAGCGCGGCAGAACGGGGCCGCGGCGACTCCGGCCGCCGAGGTAGGGAAGGTGCCGGGCTCGCAGCGGAGCGCCACCGGGAGCATCGCCGGAGGCGGCCGGCCGCCCCGCCGGGAGTGTGAGTACGGGCGCGGGGGGGGGACATGGCGCGGCAGCGTTTACGATGCCGCTTCAATTTATTTTATTTCTTTTATTATTGGTATTGCTATAATCATTACTGATGGTATTTTAAAGGGTGGCTATGGCAGGGGGCGGCGGGAGACAAGCGACAGTTGCTTCCTGCCGGGAACTCGACCCTTGCGCTCTCTTCTCCCCGCCAGCAGCTCCTCTCCCACAGCCCCGGGCCAGCGGCTCCCGGCGCAACGCTGCCTGCCTCTATCCTTTCCCTGGGACGAGCTGGGAGGCTGAGGCTGGGGGCCCGGATAAGCTGGCGGAGGCGTAGGANGGGGGGCGGTTATCGTTCGGTGGCGGTTACCACGGTTGAGCCGCGTTGCAGAGGGCGGGCAGGATGCCGGGCTGTACCGCCGCGCTCTGCCCCTTCCAGGCCGGCATGTGCGTGCGGGTTATGCGCGCCCCTGCCCCTTCTGTCTTTCCCCGCCGGGAGGCAGAGGGCGACGGGGCGCCCACGACAGAGAGGAGCCGGCACCAGTCGAGCCGGTTGCGGCAAAAAATTGCGGTAGTGCCTGCGCTTCTGGCCGGGCACGCCGACCCGCCGCCAATTCCGCGCAGCGCCCGCGGTGTGCCCGCTCGGCACCGGCCGGGACCGCGGGTCTGAGGAAGAAGAGGGGACTCGAGCGTTGGCGAAGCAGGGATACACGGGGACGGCGGCTGGGGGGTGGAGAGAGAGATGGAGCGGTGAGAGCGCGGAGGCATCGAGCTGCCCCTGTGGGTTCGCTCGCTGCGGGCAGGGTCAGGAGCCTTCGGGGATCAGCAGCGGCTTCCCCTGGTCCCTCTTCGCGGCCTCTTTGACCCCTTCAGCCATCCCTTCCTTGCTGCTTTCTCGCTCCTTCTTCTGTCCTCCCTTCCATCCTCCCTCATCCCTCCTTTGCTATCCCTTCCAGGTCCCCCGGCTCATCCTCCTCTCCTCGCGGCTCTCGCCAGCCTGATTCTGCCCCCCCCCTCCAGCTGTCTCCTCATTTCCCCACTTCCATCCTGACCCCTTCCTGCCAACTCGATGGCTTCCCACAGCGGAAAATTAAAACGAAAGGCTAGGAGTGGGGAAGGTGGGGGGAAGCAATGTGTTGATTATTGACTGATTTGGTGGTTTTTATTTATTAAAAAAAGAAAGGAAAAAGAAAAGCTACCTTTTAAGTCAGAGGAGATGCTGTGGCTCCAGTTCTGTGTAAAAAATGGCAGCTCAGATGACCTGACTAGATGCAAAGGGTTCTTGAAAGCCACCTCTGGGTCAGTGCAGCGATAAGAGCAAATTAGACGATGTTGTACAAAAGAAAAGTTCTCAGGTTTCAGGAGTGTGAGACTGGTGAATTGTGACTTTGTTTTGCCCTGCAAATCAGGGTATTGTTATTCCTGGGGATGGGGCTGTATGCCTCTGCGTGCTTTTTCTGTATCTGTGTGCTTCCATTGGTCACCCAGAGCTGAGCTTGATTAGCGGATAGTTCATTGTATTTCTCCAATCACTTTACCACCTATTTATTTAAACTAAGTGAAATAAGTGACAGAAACAATGTGTGTGCATGCCTTGAGTGAATCTCGCTAGTATCGTAGCGATCATCTGTATGTATTGCTGCTATAGATACATAGACACGCTGAGTGTTGGCATTGCTCTTTGTGTCTGCATCTTCATCCTTTCTGTATTGAGCTACCCCAACTCAGATGTTTGGGCATGCATAACATCAACATTCGTGTTTAATATCCCTGAAATGCACAGCAACATATGAGCAGTGCAGGACTGAGGAGAGTAAATATGCATAAAATTGGAATCTCCTTTGGTTGTTTTACTTTGTTAGCTATGCATGTTTGGCATGTACAAGAGATAGAAATACATTTGACAGACCTCAGAGTTGTGTTTGACTACAGAAATACATATTCTGTATTTGAAATCACTCTAGCTCCGGTGTATTTGTTTGGTTATTAAAATCTTTCATGTCATTTTAAATTCAGTACTTGTAGTAATGCTTGGCAGGTACAGTAGCTCAGTGGAATACAGTTTTTAACCCAAATGACGTTTTGGAACAATGACAACTGAAAAATGTTTTCTTTTTTTCTTTCCTTCTTTCTTCTTTAGATTCTTTATCTTTGTTCAGGAGCCTAAGGTTGCTTGCTGATCACAAGAAGATGTTTCTGTGGCTCTTTCTGGTTCTGTCATCTCCAGTTTCTTCTACAACTGCAGATGCTGATATATCTGTGGAAATTTGCAATGTTTGCTCCTGTGTGTCAGTTGAGAATGTACTCTATGTCAACTGCGAGAAGGTTGCAGTCTACAGACCAAATCAGCTTAAACCACCATGGTCTAATTTTTACCACCTCAACTTCCAAAACAACCTGCTAATTATTCTATATCCAAATTCCTTTCCTAATTTTACACATGCAGTGTCCTTGCAACTGGGTAATAATAAGTTACAGAACATTGAGGGAGGGGCCTTTATGGGTCTTAGTGCATTAAAACAGTTGCACTTGAACAACAACGAATTAAAGATTCTCCGAGCTGACACTTTCCTTGGCATAGAGAACTTGGAGTATCTCCAAGCTGACTACAATTTAATCAAGTTTATTGAACGGGGAGCCTTCAATAAGCTTCACAAGCTGAAAGTCCTGATCCTTAATGACAATCTGATTTCATTCCTTCCTGATAATATTTTTCGATTTGCTTCTCTAACCCATCTGGATATACGAGGTAATCGAATACAGAAACTTCCTTACATTGGAGTTCTGGAACACATTGGGCGAATCGTCGAATTGCAGCTGGAAGACAACCCCTGGAATTGTACATGTGATTTGTTGCCTTTGAAAGCGTGGCTGGAAAACATGCCCTATAACATCTACATTGGGGAAGCTATCTGTGAAACACCCAGTGACTTGTATGGAAGGCTGCTGAAAGAAACCAACAAGCAAGAGCTATGCTCCATGGGGACGGGCAGTGATTTTGATGTGCGCATTCTTCCTCCCTCGCAGTTGGAGCCTGGTTATAGCACGCCAAATGGCCACACCACTCAAACATCGGTGCACAGATTAGTCACAAAGCCACCAAAGACTACAAACCCTTCAAAGATCTCGGGGATAGTAGCAGGCAAAGCACTATCTAACCGCAATCTCAGTCAAATCATATCCTACCAGACCAGGGTGCCTCCTTTAACACCTTGTCCGGTCCCCTGCGTTTGCAAAACGCATCCTTCAGACTTGGGATTAAGTGTAAATTGCCAAGAAAGAAACATAGAGTCAATGGCTGAACTCGTACCAAAACCCTTAAATGCCAAGAAACTGCATGTAAACGGCAATTATATTAAGGATGTGGACACTACAGATTTCATTGAGTTTGAGGGGCTGGATTTGCTGCATTTAGGGAGCAATCGGATTTCAGTGATCAGAGGAGAAGTTTTCCACAACCTTACAAATTTACGGAGATTGTATCTCAATGGCAATCAGATAGAGCGTCTGAGCCCAGAAATGTTTGCCGGCCTCCACAACTTGCAGTATCTGTATTTGGAATACAATGTTATCAAAGAAATCCTAGCAGGCACTTTTGACTTAATGCCAAATTTGCAGCTGCTCTACCTGAACAACAACCTTCTGCGAAGCTTGCCAGCATACATTTTTGCTGGTGCACCACTTGCTAGACTGAATCTGAGGAACAATCATTTCATGTACTTACCTGTAAGTGGCGTTCTTGATCAGCTAAAATCTCTGACACAAATTGATTTGGAAGGTAATCCATGGGACTGCACTTGTGATTTAGTTGCTTTGAAACTGTGGCTCGAAAAGCTAAATGAAGGTATTGTGGTGAAAGAATTGAAATGTGAAACACCTGTACAGTTTGCTAACATTGAACTTAAGTCTCTGAAAAATGAGATCCTCTGTCCTAAACTTCTAAACAAGCCATCTGCACTGTTCACTAGTCCCGTGCCCGCTGTTACTTTTACAACACCACTGGGACCAGTTCGGAGTCCTCCTGGTGGCCCAGTTCCGTTGTCCATCCTAATCTTAAGCATATTAGTTGTGCTTATTTTAACAGTGTTTGTTGCTTTTTGTCTTCTTGTTTTTGTGCTTCGGCGCAACAAAAAACCAACTGTAAAGCATGAAGGGATTGGAAATCAAGAATGCAGTTCTATGCAACTGCAGCTAAGAAAGCACGATCACAAGTCAAACAAAAAAGATGGACTAGGTGCAGAGGCCTTCATTCCTCAAACCATTGAGCAGATGAGCAAAAGTCACACCTGTGGCTTAAAAGAGTCTGAAACGGGCTTCACGTTTTCTGACCCACCAGGGCAAAAAGTCATTCTGAGAAACATTAATGACAAGGAGAAAGATTTGTTGCATGTGGATACCAGAAAAAGGCTTAGCACAATCGATGAACTGGACGAGTTATTCCCTGGGAGGGATTCCAATTTATTTATTCAAAATTTTCTTGAAAGTAAAAAAGAGTACAACAGCATAGGGGTCAGTGGCTTTGAAATACGTTATCCAGAGAAACTGCAAGACAAAAAAACCAAGAAATCTCTAATAGGTGGTAATCATAGTAAAATTGTAGTAGAACAAAGAAAAAGTGAGTATTTTGAACTAAAAGCTAAGCTTCAAGGTTCACCTGACTACCTGCAAGTCCTTGAAGAACAAACAGCTTTGAATAAAATATAGGTCATACAATCTTATTGCCTACAGAGGACATTTATTTAATGATGAAAGTGCCTTTTGTTGACTTTTAACTTCCAAATACTATATTATATTGATAGGCATAGAGGCAGGTGTATCCAAGGGTGTCTGATGAACTGTAGCTGCATATGGTTTGTCAAGTAGAGGAGAATTTCCTTAATAGGTTTTACTACAATAAAGCTCATGCCCTGTGGAATCCTGTAGGGATACTGCAAACTCTATTGCCAAAGGGATGCTTTATACACGTTACAATGAATTTAACCTCAAGAGGCATATATGTTTTGTACCTTAAATGCAAAACCATCGTCTCCTTGTGATTTGTTAGAACAAACACAAGAAACCTGGTGTATCTGAGGTATCTGTACCTCAGCTGGGTCCTTCATCCTGCACGTGGATTTAAGTTGGTGGAACTGGAGTAATCCTTTGATTTGTGGTGTTGTAATGGCACTCTTTAAAGATTATCTGGAAAGTAACAAGCATGCAAAGAGAGAACACTCGATAGTATGTGTAAATTGGTTACATTTATGGCCTGCATCTTGAAACCACTGGAATTATAATGTTAAATTGTGCAAATATTTGTTTAAAATATACCATGCATTACATACCTATGAAATAAATTTGACCACTCGAAGCATACATGTCTATACATAAAATTAAAAAAAAAAAAAAAGAAAAGAAGAAAATAGTTCAAACTGACTTCTGCAGTATTTGTGGCATTTGAAGAAAATATTTGATATTTATGCAGAATCTGTTGTAAGACTCATCTCCAATTACAACTAGAGTTCCTTCTCAGTTACATGAAACACTTGCAACCCCAACAGGTTGTCCAGAATTGTCAAAGTGCTTACTGTGTGAGCGTAGCAGAAATTATTTTTGTAATATAATTCATATTTATGAAATACTTTGTATACTAAATAGGACAAATATGTACTCCTTAATATGTATTTAATATGCCTGACTTGTTTTTTCTGATCACGGTGCATTAATCATTCAGTATAAATAAAACCAGAACAATATACCAAACAGAAACTGAGGGTGTAATGTATAGAATTATCCAGAATTAAGTGATCAGATATAATAATAATAAAATTGTTCTGTACTATTCTTGTGAAATTAGCATATTATCTTATTTCAGATTTGTTACCAATGGTGCATTTTGAAATAGAGTCATTAGATTTTTAGTATTGTGTCTCAGGCAGTTATTTGCCATCAGTTGTCTTGCTTTTCAGGGTTCTACAGTTTAAATAGTTTTCACTACAGGTATTTACCAGAATTCATAGTAAGGGTAATATTTTAACTGTGAATGCAAAAGTTTTCTGTTATTATCTGTCTGGCTGCTATCAGTCAGAAAAAAAAAAAACAAAACTGATCAGAACAGAATATGGCAAATCATGTCTATTTAAAACCACAATGTAAAATGAATATAGTCATCTCAGTGCAGAATGTTGTGTAGCTCATACCTAGAGAGTGAAAACTTGCCTTTGTGAAAGCTAAATCTGAAGAGCTAGGGAAAAAAAAAGTCAGAAGAATGGAAAATCCCTACTGTATCTTACTGACAGTTACTACCTTGAGATGAAAATGGAAATAGGTTGGTAAAGGATGATACAGCAGATCTACAGTGTATTACCAAAAGTTCTTTGACTTGAAATGGAGTTGTTTTCATTTATTTCAGTGAACCTTGGGTAAGACCCTCTATCTTCTTTGCTTCCAGAACACTTTCCCCTCCCCCTCTGGCTTCCATAATCAATATATAAATCAGTTAAGATTAGTAGAATACGAACATGAATGTTTTTCATGAATTTGAACCTGGCAAATATTACAGAAAGATTTAATAACAATACTGTGAAGGCCGTCAGCTGTTTCCAGTATGAAACTAATTTCAGGGCTTTATAACACTGCTGTGAAATTTGTGTTATGGATTAATAACAGGGCAGTTGCCTGCAGTATATTTTTAACAAAGCTTGAAAAAAAAATCCCTCAAAACCCACTTCTTTATTTAAGAGAAGGAAAACAAAGCAACATTTTTCTACTTTCAGACATTTGTTTATGCTCTTGTTATTTAGAGGGTTGTTTCATTTTTTTTTCTCCATAGTGCAGAGTGTGTAGATGACTTCAGATGATAAAATTACAACAGAAAAATCAGCAGCTGAGTTTCTTTCAAAAAACTGCTGCTATCCATGCACAGTAACTGAGTTCATTCACAGTGTCATGGGGATTTTCAGGACATGGATATGTACATATGCATTTCTAGCATAGAAAGTTCTTGGTTGACCAATAGACACAATACATGGCTAAAGTGTGAATAAGAACCTTTGAGCATGTTGTGTGAAGGGTTTGTGGATAAAAAAGTGTTAAGGATGCGCTGACACGATAGACTCCATGATGGCTTTATCAGTAGGCTCCGTGTAGTGGGTCACTGTGCCTGCTCTGTGCAGTGCTGCATGGTTTTGAGGATGTGGCCAGGTTCGCTTGGATTTGCCAGAAGCGTAAGGCTCCTGATGCACTTGAGTGCATTGTCAGAGACTGCCTATCTCCCATACCCTGGTCTTGAGAGGCATGTGTTAAAAGTACTTTAAAAAGCAAGTAAGGTAATACTTTTAAGTGATGTTAAAACAGATGTGCTTATTACTTGTGTTGCCCTAAGTTTAAAAACCACAAATGAGCATTCCTTCCTCAGCTGAAAAATTGAGGGATTTTTCATATGTTTTATGTTGAGTTTCGTTGATGAGGTTTGGCTTGAGGTTCGTTTATTTTTTCTTGCGTGGTGAAATCTGATATTGATTGATTAAAAGAGAAAGATCTGAATCATTTTGCTGTACCATTATACTGGGTCAGATTTTCCTGCTGGTCGAGGTCCTATCCAGTTAAGCGTTTAAGCTGGACCTAAATCATGTGTGGCAGTACTATTCATGAACTAATAGTTAAACACCTGCATAAGAGTGGGACTTAAATATTGAGTTTTGTCATTGACTTCCAAAAAAGCCAGCTCAGAAACATTGTATATAATACATAGAGCATAGAGCCCGGTGACTCTTGGGATTATGCAGTTGAGTGTAGGTCAGTAAAGGTTGCACAATCAGGACCTTTCTGTAGAAACTGTTTCTAAGTGTTTTACATATATGGTGCAATACATAGGCATAACAATGTGAGTGAAGAATTCAGAAGTTGGCAAAACTATATTTCTGTGAAACTGTTACTTTGAGTGGCAACCTTTCTGTCCATTTATTTCCTCCATGTTTTGGAAGAGTGTATGTGTCTGTACAGCAGTTTTAGTGTTAATGTCCATTCAAATCTGTAGTTGGTCTATCTGGGAAGGTGACTTCAGATGTGACTTAACAGGTCTACCTGTTTCTTACAGTGGTTTGAGTGGCCATGCTTGTAAAATGGCTGTTAAGACCCATAGACATAAACTAAATCAGTGAAGGTGTTAACATAATCTGTTGTCTTCATTGTATGATAAAGTTCTTCATTTTTAAATAAAATCAATAAAGTGTAATTGTTTCCTTGGAAATGAAAAATTTTGTTCAGTTTTATCAGAAAGCAACTACCATGGTGCAAGAACATAAGACCATTAGACTAGTTTACATTTTGTGTTCAAAATTGACAGTATAGTATAAAATCCTTAAGTTTAGTTAAAAATACTTCTTAATTTTTTTCCAATTAAAAAAAGCCATAATGAAGACATAAAATATAAAAGGTATATCCTTGTGAATAATGTTAACAAATGTCTCAGAATCAACAAAAGACATCCAGAACTTGATGGTGGTGTGATATCTATAATATCCTTTGCATGCCTTGTACATTAATATTGTATGAAATGAGCACAGAGGTTTTTTAATCTTATTTTCTTTTTTTGTTGCATCCAAAGAGTTAGGAAGGAAGTACAAGAAGAATGTATTTATTATAATCATTCTATTTTGAAATAAAGTAAAGAAAACAAAACTTGCTGGTTTTACCCTGCTTCGATTGTTACTATTCTAGGTTAGTTTGTAATTGAGACAATTACTTAGAACACTCAGTCCAGTGTAAAACACAGAAAGCTATTCTTTATTAATTTTATTTGCCTTCAGCAACATCAAAATATTAGACAGCATCGACTTGAAATTCATATGAAATATTAATAAAATGGTTTGATACTATTGCATTTCTGAAACTAGACTTCAAGTGCCTGTAATTTTCTCTTTCAGCTCATTTGGATATATGAGAAAGAGAATCTATAAAGCAGATAAATAACAATGTTTTCCAATTGCCTTGACAATTATGATTTGTTGTGAGAGTTTTTCCCATCTTTTGTGGTCTAACAAAATTCCTTCTTGCTTCTGGTAAACAAAAGAGGCCTTCCAAAGTCAGTGGAATTGTTTTGTATTAATGACAGAGTAGAATTTAGTTTTTAGTTGTATTCTGAGATCTTCAATACAGAAGTGCTTAGAGAAACAAACAGTGTAATGCTAGGAGCATTTGTTTTGAATCTGCTTCCTTCTCATCAGTCACTTTGGATAAGACAATTTTTCAGAGGAGGGAAAAGTTAGTTTCTCCTTAGCAAAGAGAAAAATACTGTTTCAGTTGCTTAGGTTAGTTTTATAAATGACAGTTGAAAAGATGTCTTCAGGTAGTTTAAGTTCCAAATGGAGATTTTGGAGTAAAAATGTTTTACAAAGCCTAAAAAGAGCCTTCATGGGAGGGGAGAAGAGCAGGAGCAGAATTACATCTAGATTAAGCATTCCCTCTTGTGCAGGATCTAATGTGGTATAATGGTGGCAAATGAGAATCAGAATGTGATAGGAACTAGAAAATCAGGAGTTGGTAGAGATTGCCAGTTGCAGTGTGACATTTAGGAGCAAACCCACAGCATTAACTGGCAAAGGCCTATGTATATATACAGAAGAAAAGTTTGAGAATTAAGCATTTGTGTTTTGAATATAAGATACATGCACTGACTTCCTGAGTGTAAAAGAATTTGGCAGTCTTTATGTTTTTTTTCCATTATTTAGTCTTTTATTTCTAATTGCAATTCATTCAGCCTTATGTATTCTGGTGGATGCTGTGTTGGAAAATGAAGGCAGCAATGGTAATGCTCAGGGATAAAGTCATCTCAGAAATTTACCGGTGCAAATCCAGACTTAACACAACAGACCTCAGTGGCATCAAATCAGCCTTATCCTAGTGAACACAAAAGCAGAAATTGACCGTATTAAGTGAGGAGCTGATCTATCTGCCATTGGAATATAAGCCATTTTTCACTTGAAATAAAATACAATCTTGCTTTATGCTCTGTTAATTTGTGTGGTAGAGCTGTTACTAGTTTCAGGTAACTCTGTACGGTCAGTACAGTCCTATGTCTGATCTCAGTGGAACTCTACAATGATTTCAAGAGTTCCTGTAGGTATCCTGTAGATGTACTACGGATGCAAAACTATTTAAATTTGCTGCTTTAATACATAAACTTGGGATATACAAATACACTGCAAGTATCTTTATTTTCCTGTTAATTCTATTCATGTTCCTTAGTGTAGTACTTGAGACTATTTATGTCTGAAAACTACATACTGAGCAGTCTGTTATGTTTAAAATACCAGTCATTAGTAACAGACTGATGTTGTTGAGTTTTCATTCATTTGCTGGGAATTTTTGTAATCATTTAGCACTAGATGCAATGCATATGTGAAGGGTTAATATACTGTATATTAGCTCTGATGGGTACATGAGTGTTACATCGTTGTTCCTTTGGTCTTTATTTAACCAGAAAAAAGGTGATCTGTATATGATTTAATAGTCATTTTGCATATATGCAATAGGAAGTCTTCCTCATCCACAATCATTTAATTTCTTGATTTAATGTAATTTCCTAGAAATTTCCTCTTGTGTTCAAGGGCATTTTTCTACTTCATGCCTTTGCTTCACCTTCGCTGTACCTAGTCCCTTACAGCTGAATGTTTGTCTAGACGTTTATTAACAGTGATTTGCAAAGAAGGAAAGGAGTAGGATTTGTCATTTTAGGGGGAAAAAAAGAAGAAGAAAAAGCTAAAAAAGGCAAATTGTAGGAGACTGTCCTGCATGGTTTCTGAGTCATGTCAAATGATGTGTGATCAGAAACAGAGGAGCAAGAAATAGTTGAAGACTCCGTTAGGAAGATTCATGCTGGGCTTTTGAAGCTGAACAACCATGGCTTTTCGTGACTGTAAGGTGGACAGCATAATGTGAATGTGATTCAGTTACTTGATTTGTGAAAGTCAAGACTAGGGGCTAAATCCTGCAGACTTCTGTACCACTTAACCTAGATTTTGGTGTCGCTATTCACTGAAGGGTCTTGGATAAACTATTTGTGTTAAACCAGATGCAGTAAATGTTGCTTAATGAGGCTTTGAACTGAGGTGTGGATACATTTGTGTGTGCATTGGATGCTGTTTGGTATGGAGGTTAGTCCATATCTAATGTTTGTTGTGCAAATTCTTTGGTAGTGTCTCTTCATGAAATACATTAGGGCTCACATCTGAATATTAGACATTGCACAGTAAGTACATCTCACAGAGCAGAGTCACAAAGGGCAGAGTGTTTTGACAGATTTTGAGCTCTTCACTGCAAGAAACTGCAGGAAACGATGTTCCATGCAGCAGACTTCCTTGCTCCCTGGCATGATTTGATAGACCTTCTCAGCAGGGTATTCTTCTTGTCTACACACTGCAAATAGGACTCCAGGTCACTAGCCTGGTAAATGTGCAGTCTGTTTGCTTAGACTCAAAAATAATTTTAAGAAGGAGGGTGAGAGAAAAGCTTTCATTTTCTTTTGAAAAGCTAAATGGGCTGAATTTGAATTTTTCAGGACTGAAAAGGAAAAATACAGGTATTTCAAATAATGGTTGTATTGTTGGATAGTATTTGTATTTAGGAAGTGTTTTACTAAAAAGAGACAAAGCAAGCAGTTGATTTCATATTTTTAGCATGCAGCTTTTCAGCTTGTTCCATTCTTGGGTTAGAATATGCCCTGGGAGTCAAGGGACACATGTGCTCAGGGCACAGTTTCACTGCAAAGTCACATCCAGCCTTTTGTGTGGTAGAAATCAAATGCAAGTTTTTGAATGTTCCCTCTCTGTTTGCTTTAATGGAAGTTAGATCAGTTAGTGTTCTTCAGGATCAGTCTTCAAGCTCCTGTTGAGGTGCATCTGCAGCCTGATGAAGCTAGTGACAAGAGTACAAATGTTGTAGAAGGGTCGATGTCTTTGAATGGGCTTAACACTTTGCAATAATTGGGGTTCTTAGAGTATATTTCTTAAATATTGCCATGTGGTTGCACTCTTTTCTCCTCACAAAGATGTTTACTTTTGGCATCAGTTCAATAAATGGGTAGTTTTACAAATGCAGCCAGGAGGTTTTGTCTAAATGTCCAGCAAAAACCTGCTGTTTAAAAAAAAAACCCAAAAAAAACCCCCAAAAACCCAAACCCTTCTGCTTATGGTTTTCTAAGATGTAAATAAAAGAGCAAATTCATGAATAACTCAAGATTTTTTCTTGTTCAATGAGAATTACTTTTGCCTCAACTGAGTGGCGTATTCAGAAAGGATTTTGAATTGGGATGCTGCCAACAAATAAGATCCCAATTCTGTAATCCTTTCTCAAGAATATAAGCTATGGAAGCACTAAGAGGTTTTAGCTTTTAAGTAGCTTCCCCTAGAATTTGGAGTTTCACTTTAGCTATTGGAGCGATGCCATGAAGCAGATACTGTGATTTTGGTGCAATAGTCACACACACAAACTAGCTGAAGTAATGGTCAACAAGAAAAACAGTGTGACTCATTCCTTCTGTGTAGGTTTGTCAAGTAATTTCCACCACTTTGGGGTATGACAGCAAAGATAGTGAGGATTACATATTGCAAACTGTGTTGGTAAGGATCCTCTTACATTTGCAATGTGCTTTCAAAATGAAAGTAGGATGCAAATGATGAGTATTATCAACATACAATCCATTTCAAAAGGGGAATAGCATTGTACTGTACATAGTATTCTATTGTTCAGACAGAGAAATGTCACTGAAAATCATTAAGATGGGTTTTCCTATCTGTAGGCATTTCCTCAACCATTAAGTAGACCTCTTTATATATAGAGCAATACAGTTCTGAGCCATGTGCAAGAAAATACCTAAGGCTAAAAAAAGACATGCAAATATGTTCTCTACAAAGAGAACATCTAAATTATACTAATAAAACCAGTCATATTTTTTGATGACATTGGGACCTCTGGCAGTTTTGCTTATGCTGGCAAGTTGTGAGACTGAGATGTAGAATTGGAGTTGACCCCTGTTGCCTTTCTACACACAAATACTCCTTTTGAACTTGCACATGCATGAGGTCAGTTTGCCTGATGTCTCTCAGTGCCATATGGGTTTGAAGTAACTACCTGTATTCATCTCTTCTTGTGCAGGTATTTGTCATGGGGCTCAGAAACAAGAAGTCCCCCTCACAAACAACGTGAACTTAGCAACTGTCTTCTCCTATACCCTCTGGAGCACATCCCTTTGGCATGGCCCAGAATATCCATAGCTTGGGCCAAAGAGCAAGGCTGTAGGAGAGCTTAGAAATCTCCTTTTGACATTGCAAGGAAGCAAATATAAACAGAACTGCAGCAGCTCTGTAATCGAGAATGCAAAACTCTTGGGTTGTCTGCTGCTCCAGTATGAGCTACTCCATTCTGCAACAGGAAAAGCCACCTGGGCCCAATCTAAACTCTAAAATTCAGGATGAGGCTGGATTCCTTTGACTAAAAGGTGTTGCCCCCCACAGTACAACTACAGCAGTTCCTCTGTCAGATTTATGAAGACATTTTTCCCCCCCCTGTCTGCAAATAGTGTACAGCCCAACTTGCATTAAGAACTTGTAATGATTCTGTGATGTACTGCCCTTAATGCATGTTCACATACTGGGTTGTTATTTCCATGCAGTATTTTTGTCATTGCCAGTAGATGAGAATGACCATATCTTACTTCAGTTTATTGAGGTTGCTGGACTCTGATTGTTTTGCCTGCTAATTGCATAGGCTTCTTATATAATAATTCATTTGTTTTCCAAATCACAACACCATGTTTCTCATTGGCAGAGATGAGGCTTTCACCAGTTTCCCCCCCCTCTTTCTTCTGTGCAGTGGAAATACCTTTAATCCATTTCCAACCCATAATGAACAATGAGAAAAAAAAAATCCTCTACAGGAAGAAAACTCCACTGTATGTAATGCACTGAAGGTGGCACTGTAGTAACAACTTCACACTGTGAATGCTAAGATAAGCTTGTGGCTTTTTTCTGGGAATTTATGATTTTATTTTTTTTAAATGTGTTTAGCTTGGCTAACATAAAGCCAAAGGTCAGTTTAATACAGCACCACCTGATGCTGCTACTGTAATTAAGACTGGAGAAGTGTTCCTCTCACTTAGACTTAACCTACAGGGGATTCCAAGTCAACTCAAACTACATGGGATAGTTCATAGAGAACCTTTGTAGAAAGTGCTTTTTGTTTTTTTAAAAAAGAAATCCAAAGAAGGCAACAAAAAAAAATCCTTTCCTGTTAAAGACATCACTTTTCCATGTCTGTAATAATCACATTAACACCACAGCACATCTCTGAACACCTTAGTGGATCCCAGGGCATGGCTTTATGGTGTTAGTTGTGTTATACAAACCATCCAAAGTTGACTTTTCGGTCAAGTTTTGAGCTTTTATTCATGTAAAACTGAAGCTTCAAGTTAAAAACAACCAAACAAAAAATCCCAGCCCCCAAACTACAACCCAACAAACAAGCACACAGAAAGAATACCAGCAATATGTAAGAGTCACAATTAGGTTAATGACTATTAAGAATAAATGAACACAAATCTGAAGTGACAGTTATATAGGTCTGAAATGATGTTTTTATCCATTTCTTAACCCACTCCTTTTAAGCTCTTCATTCATACCAGGTGGGAGTTTTGGATTGTTTTGAAGAGTGTGAGTAATTGGGCCCCTTGCAGCAATTACTTCTCACAGCTACTTACATCAAACATGCCTAACCTATCTTGATGGAAATTAAAACTGGAAGCCTTACAATCTTATTAGAATTGGCCTTGCTCTTGAGAAATCAGTGAACCTTTTTCTGTCAGCTTCCACCACAGGGCTTTTTTTCAGGTGCTGAGAAAAAAAAAAAAAGGCAAGATTTAAAACCCTGCTGATTTCTGTGAGAGACAGCAGCTCCCCCATAGGACTTTATGCTCTGTCAGCAAGCCAAATTTGAAGGGGGTGGTGCTGACTTTCTCAAAACTACTTACATGCCAGGCTGTAGAAAGAGAATTGCTTGAGCTGTTTGAGAGAGGCTGGGCTTTTCACTCTGTCAGGGGCAATGCAAAGCCAGACAGGTATTATATGGCTTTAGAAAAACCTCTGCAAAAGGCCCAGCTGTCTCTTCCAGTTAGAGGGCTTGACCCCATGGTCACAGAGCATCCCTTTCTGTGGCCTGTTTGATCCTGCCAGCATGTCTGTTCTTTCTCCCAGCAGGGATTTTTTTTCAGAAGCAGCAGCTTCAGCCCTGGCATGGTGGGCAGGAGGGAAAACAGTGCTTGGCTGCTCTTGGCACTGGCTCTGCTGATCGATTAATGAGCAGTGTTAACCTCCTCAGGCCGTCTTCGCTCATGTACCTCAGTGGGAAGGATGACAGCCACATGAGGTGATAGGTGTTACGTGAGAGGCTTGTAGCTAGACACAAAGAAATAGACACAGAAATGTTTGTTTGGGAAGCTGGATCTGGCTGCAATGCACATTGGCACTAGAAAGTGGAAACCAGTGTGAGGGCCATCCTCAGACTGGCCAAAAGCTGAGCTGCTAAACCCCAGCTCTGCAGCATCGTTGTAGGTGCAGGGCCCAGGTTGCAAGGCTACTCAACAGCAAATAGTTCTGGGGCTGGGGTTTTGGCGTCTTCCTCCCTTCTGCCCTCACCTCCTAGGAGAGCTGTTTCAAAAGTCCTTCATGTGCAGTTCTTCAAAGACAGAAGTGTTAAATGAGTAAATATGTTTGGGGTCTTGATCTTGGGATAAATCCAGTAGTAGTATTTAATTATCCTAGTAAGGTGCTGCTCTGCAAGCACCACTCTGCATCCACCTTAGCCCTGCCTTCTCTGCCTGCAGTTCCATCTGCAGAAGAGGATGTTGGTTTTGTTCTGGTGTGAGTGAAACCAGGGGTTAATGATTTCTGTTTACACCAGCACAACCTGCAACTACAGTGAAATCGAATGTGAGTGGTGGAGACAGACCTAACTAAGCCAAGGATCTCACGGTAAGCTAAGGACATATCTGAGAGACACTGAAGGAGGAACAGAAATGACTTGGGATTGGAGTTCTGAAGCTGGAATTTTTGCTTAGAGGCCATGAGATTGTTTGGAAGCCTGTGAAGCGGTTTGCAAGCAAATTAATGAGTTAGGTGGGAACAGGCTGAGCTGCTACAACAGTAAGTATATACCCAGGTAAACTTGTAGAGATCTCTGTGATGCACTGACCATTAATATTTAATTTGTGACTTATTAAATATTTCATTTTACATAGTTCTTTAATGGAAAGGTGATGGATTGTGTTGTCTTCAAGAACCTGTATATAAAGATCTGGCAGATCTCTCTGTCTCTTGAAAAATGATTATATTTATATCCAGTTTGCAGTAGGTGAAGCACATTATGAAGAGATTAGTCATGTACAGATGCATTGTCTCAGTTTAGAAAAAAGCAGGAGTAAACACCAGCAGGCAGTATTTGTATTGCAGAAGGAGACTTGTTATAAATCTGTAGTGAAACTGTCACTTGGATCTTCACCACCCCCATCATCACCAAAAAGTTGACTATTTCCTTTTACCTGACATAGCAGATGGCTATGTGAGGAGTTGAGAAAGTAGCATAGGTCCTAATGCAGGGAAAGTGTAGAAGCTATGCAGTGTCTTTGTGCTTCTGCTCCCTGCCACCAATGGGCAATGCAGTTAGGCCTGTGCACACCTGAGAGTTAGGCTTTCACCTCTGTGCTTTCTTTGAACTTGTGCCACTCTAATATCTAGAGAGTGAAATAGCTCAAGGCACAAGACAATAGAGCTGAAACACTGTCAAGAAGTAGTGTTGTACAATCTTTCCCTGTTCTTTTTTTTCCCTGCAAATGGTGTGTGTGATCTCCATGCCATGGTTTCTCTCCTCATTTGTGTTGGCAGATGGCCATCATCTTCATCCACTGTGTCCCATGCCACATGCACAAATCCTGGCATTTCTTGAAAACAGACTTCCTCTCAGTTCTCAGGCCTTTGACTGCAGCAGATCATGGACACCCTCTTCCAGCGGGTTTTGCTCTTAATCCAGTTAAGTGCTTTCTTAGGTCCTTAATAGCAAGCTTAAGGTTAAGCATTTGTTTAAGCACTTTGCTAAACTGTGTTTTTCTGAATCTCTGCCAGGTGAAAACAGATTGGCTCATTTTCCCTGAGCCTTCAAGAGAGCTCTAAGAGCAGCAGTCTTGATGAAGGGTGTACTCCAGAGCAAGCAAGGGGCAGAGCCAAACAATTCGAGGCCACAAGATGGCTCTGAGTTCCCTGGGAAGCTATAGATTTGGGGATCTTGCTTGCCCTCCTTGTCCCTTCTCTTGCAGGGAAAAGCTTCACCCTCTCTGCAAGGAGTGCCTTAGTCATCTCTAGTGTCATCTCAAGTACCTACAAGGATAGAACCAAGGAACAACAGTCTTGCCCCACTGTCACCCAGAAACAGCTGTGTCCTATGCTGTGAGCAAGGCTCTTTCTGCTATATCATCCAGTCTCTGCTGTAGGATGTTTGAAACATGAACATGCTCCTCTTCTGATGACATTGTCGATGAGCCAGAGGAGATGCAAACTGTTAATGGATCCTCCAAGCTATTCCCTTTTACTGAAGAGCAGCCAGTATAATTTGCCATGCTGTAGGGCTGAAGAACTTTGGAGACTGATGTTAATATATTAGAGTTTGATATAAAATATTGACCACTGTCCATCACTCAAGAAACAATGTGATAAATTTTAGACTTCTAATTTTAAAAATATCTTCTAATATTTTTCCTTCTACTTCAGTCCATTACCAAGAGTATTCACTGACTCTTAACAAACCAAACTCATCAGCTGTTTGGTGTTGGTTTGCTTTGATTTGCTCTGAGGGAGTTTTTGAATCTTAGCATGACCTCCCCCACTGCTCAGGGTTGACTCAGGATCCCAGGCTGTGACAGTGTGTGGTTTGGTTTCTGTAACTGATGATACTCCTACCATCCACAGGGAGTCTAGCTTGTTACCTAGATGTGCCTGTTCAGAATACATTTAATGCCAAATGAAAAAGTACACGGAAGAAAGGAAGGGTGGAATTTGGACTCTTAAAATGTCTTTCTCATGAATTATTTATACTATTTATTCTGCAAGATCAAATGCTGGTGTGTTTTTTTTTTTTTTTTTAAAGCATGACAGGGAGTGCACAAGTGATTTCAGAGGTTGGATATGAGCAACAGCCTTTGCTAGGAAAGGAAAAACAATAAAACTGTCTCCAAACTCAAACAGAAACTTTCTCTAAGAAATATCAAAGATCAGTGTTGTGGGACTGTAAAATGCAGACCTAAATCTATCATTTTACTTTCACAGCAAGGTGTTGTCAAGCTCTTCTCTGATCTAAGACTAAACAGCAGTTTGCAGAATGGGGTGGCAGAACACAGATCACCTTCATTTTCAGCACACCATAGCCTGGAATGAACCACTGCATGTGTTAGCATCTGTAAAAACAGTGACTTTGAGCCTCCTTCACAGCACTTCATTCTCCTTAGGTAATTATGTATGTGAATGGCAAAGTCCCTTGATTGAATACAGTGAGCAGCAAAGGATGTGTAGGGAATGTCAGTCTCTCCCTCCTTCATTTTTTTGTAACCACTTAGGAGAGAGCTGTGGACATCTTTCTAAACATCAGTGAGTGTGTAATGTGGAAGGAAAAGGGTGCTGTGGGGAGAGAAAAATAAATCACTTTCTGTCAGTTTAGGCAGTGTCGAATTTGACTTCTCAGGAAAGCCTGATCTGAAATGTCCAGCAGAAGACACAGAAGATGTCCAGGAAGGAGCTTGTTGCTCTGGGTTCCTACAGACATTTCAATGGAGGGAAATGTGTTATCTTGCACAACCAGGTGCAGGGTAGGCTTGTCCATCACTGGCAAGGAACATGGAGACCCTCTGGTAGCCTCTCCTGCATCTGCTGGAGTTAGCAGAGCTCCCTTAACCTGCATAGCCCTAGGATGATGTTTACCAATGAAGCTAGGCTCCACAGTGTCACTGATGCTCGTGAAAGTGCAGTATGGTGTCATTTTTTTCCCCAGTGGATACCATGGAAAGATGATAACAGCATAGAAAATGCCTTATGCTAGCTAAAGCTGGGTACTCTCCCCTTTTCTTGCTTACTCTGCATCTAAACAGGGACTAACTGGGATTGTACCAGCTGCCTAATTTATTCAGATATTCAAATTTGTAATGTAATGACATCTCCTTGTCAACTATGGTAGACTCTTGCTTTAGACCCATGGTATTTGCTGCTACAGCAACTCCCACTGGCATAGAAACTAACAAACAAGCAGGATGTAATTCAAGAGCTCTTTACATCTTTGTAACCACGGATACCTAAATGATGCATAAGACCAGTGTTTACAAAGTTTAGTACATTGTTTCCAGAAATGGGAAGCACAGATTGTGAGTTCTTCCTGGCACATATGTGCAGGAGAAGGAAAGTAAAAGTAGTGCTCTTCTACTTTTATGAAATAGTGTTCTGCAGTCTGTTCCACTGTCAGCTGTTGTGACTAGAGTAGATGTTGATGGCTTTGGGTTTGTGGCTTTCATGGCTATGGTAGGCTTTGGATGAATTTCATATTTAATGTCATGTGGAGGGCATGCCTATGGCAGGGGGTTGGACCTAGATGATCTTTGAGGTCCCTTCCAACCCTACCATTCTATGATTCTATGAAATTGCTGACATAGAAGCTTGTCTTATAGAATCATTACCTACAGGAACCCTCTTTTGCCGAGTTGTTTAGTATCCAATGATCATGAGAGGGAACACATCAAACCAAATCATAGAATCATAGAATGGTAAGGTTGGAAGTGACCTCAAGGATCAGCTAGTTCCAACCCCCTGCCATAGGCAGGGACACCTCCCACTAGTACAGGTCACTCAAGGCCTCGTCCAGCCTGGCCTTGAACACCTCCAGGGAGGAAGCAGCCACAACCTCCCTGGGCAACCTGTGTCAGTGTCTCACCACCTCACTGGAAAGAACTTTGTCCTAACATCCAGTCTAAATCTTCCCTCTGCCAGTTTAAACCCATTGCCCCTTGTCTTGTCATTACAAGACCTTGTAAACAGTCCCACCCCAGCCTTCCTGTAGGCCCCCTTCAGATACTGGAAAACTACTCTAAGGTCTCCTGGAACCCTTCTCCATAGAGGCTATTGCATTGAGTAATTAATTTATTGATTAAAAAAAAAGAAAGGTGTCTAATACAGGCACTAGATGCCCCAGATTTCTTTATTGTAAGTATAAATAGTAAACTCACCCAGAAAAATACAATTTTTGAAGCAAAAATAAACGCATACATAACATACTTGTATCTTTTATTTGTATTCTGTTGCATCTCTTTATGTGGATTGTATTCTAACACAGTTCCCTACTTAAGGCAGTTTGCTAAGGGTATCTTTCATTTAGTGCTAGTTTGTTTGCATTCATTTTCTCAGACTAAATGTCTGGTTCTAGGATTGACAATTGCCATCTGTTTCTGTGCTACTTCAGAGTACAACATACAGGTGCCTCAGTTCTGCTTCCCAGGTTAGTGTGTTCTTCATTCATTCACTCATTCACTCATTCATTTTAACCACACAGTTTCAAGCTAGGTTGACAAAGGATGCCCAGTTGTAAAATGCCTCAGCAATAAGATGCACAAGTGAAAATCTCCAGAGCTTTCAGTAAAAGGTCACAAAAAGCCCTTTTTATTCTCCTAATGCTTTCCTAGACAGTCATCAGTATCATCATGACCTGTTGTTTTATTTGTAGAGCTAGAAAACTATGTTGTGGGTGCAGGGAAGAGATAAAAATTATCTATCTGAGGAAAAAAATGTTATGCAAAGTACACCAAACGTTAAGATGTTTTGCTTTGAAATAAGATTTAAATATTTTTTAGAAGTGTTTATTGCTAAACCACTGGGAAAAAATCTCATCTTTTATTGCTGCAAAGCAAGCAATCTGCTCCAGGTTGACATGTATGAAAAAGCCTATAGGGAAATTTTATGAAATGGAAGATTTTCCACATTTTTCCAGTGTTTGAAATAAAAATAAAAAGAAAATTTCAACAAAACCAAGCCAAAGCAAACCAACCAACAACAAAAAACAACCAACCAAGCCAAAAAAACCCCACCACCCAGTCCTGTAAATTTCTAGTGACACTTCAGTATGTTATTGATTTCAAGAAATACAATTGCCAGTTTCTCATCTAAAGTCAGCAGAGGATGGTGAATGCTCTCATGTTGAGGTCTGCAGGGCTGTTCTTGCATTTATGACATATTCCTTATTTGCTTGTCCATGTTCACAACTTTCTGTTATATGCTTTTCTCTGTAATTCAATATGGAAAACCATCAGCCAGCAGCTATATAAATCAACTCCTTCAAGATCTGTGATAAAGGTGGAACTGTGGTAGCTGGAGGCCAGTACTTGCAGGACCTGCAGGAGATGGTTCTTTCTTTTGTGCTGATCCTAGGCATACTATTTTACAATCTGCTTAATGTATGTGTAAGTAGACTGTGGGCTGAGAAGGAGGCAAAAGATGAGGGATTGTCAGACAGCTGCTCTTAATTAAAAGCATGACATTAAAAAGCCCTATACTTTAAACTAAAACACCAGGAGACAAAAATTCCCCTTTTGCTCCAGAACTCAGACATAGATTTAATTCAAAACTCTTGATGGAGCAGAAAGCTGCCACTTAGCTTTTAGCAGCCTTTTAGAAAGTCCCTCTGTTTGGTTAACTTAGCTTTTAGCAGCCTTTTAGAAAGTCCCTCTGTTTGGTTAAACTGAAACACCATATGATTAGCAGCTCTCTTTGACTTGGAATACACCAGGGTCTAAGGCAATTTGAGAGCTCCCTGCCAGCTGATTGTACTGAGGAGGAGGTGAGAAGGCACATGTGCACACATGCCTGCAAGCCCATGCCTAGAGGTGAAACCTTTTATTTCACAAAACCTCTCTGCTGTACAAAAGCTAATAACAAGTGTAAAGATTTGTGAAGAAAGCATTTACTTCACAGCTGTTTTTTTTGTTAATCTGTGCCATACAAACACTGCAGCATTCTCTAATGCATGGTTACTGATTGCTTAAGCCCAAAGAGAACTCTCCAAAATAAACAGAAGTATGAGGTTGGTAGGGAATTTGACCAGGAGGAAAAGCTAGGATTTGATCCTTGGTACTGTAACAAGCTCATTCACTAGGTGAGTAACCATCCTGCTGATGCACTTTTCCCACAGCAGGTCTTTTTTTCTGTTAGCCCTGCTAACTGTGCTGAGGATGTCAGCTTAGCTTCCAAATAAGCACTTTTGTATTTGATTTTTACTGATGATTTCAGCTTGATAGTTACACCCACCAACCTGAAACCTGGTGCAAGACGTTATTTAGGAGCTTTATGCTGTACATAGTAGTGTGGGGAATCTGCAGGGAAAAATCTGTTCTTCTGCAGTACTTTTAGCAGGCAAGTGATTCAAATTTAGATAAGGGACATCACTTTGAACATTGAACATGCCATTTATTTTTTTTTTAAACTAATGTTACAGCAGTACTGCAATATGCCTAATTTATGGCATGCTACTATGAATATTATAACAATGATTGTCTGTGTAAGAATCACTTTGTCCTGGCTATGAGCTATGGATATTGTAACAATGATTGTCTATATAAGAATTGCTTTGTCCTGGCTATGAGCTATGGATATTATAACAATGATTGTCTATATAAGAATCACTTTGTCCTGGCTATGAGTTATTTTGTAAGAAACTTAACATTTTATTGATTTAAAGCAGCACCAGCAATAAATATCCCTCAAGCCACCCTCGGTACGAAAAGAAGCTTAAATCTTACAACCCAGAAGTGAGATTAAACCACATGCAAAGAATTTTCAAGTCTCAAGATCTTATTTAAGTAAATCTTACTTTTTTTAAAACACAGGGTTTGAATGCTTGAGGTTAACAAACTTGATTTTGAAAATGATGTAAGCCCCGAAGCCAATCCTCATCTGTACAACTCCTGCATTTAACTGTATGAGGGATGTTCACTCGTCCAAATGTGGCTGGATTCTCCCGGAAGTGTCTGCGGTAAGTGTGAAGAAGGAAACCTGTGTGGTCAGATGTAAGGCAGGGGGGGAGTGGGGGGTGAAGATGAAATTTGGCTCAGAGCTCCCACATGGTCCCTGTTGCTGTGGAAACGATGGCCTTTGCAGTGCCTATTGCATCTCTATACGTTCAGAAGAGCCATCTCTTCTGTATGTCGCTCGGAGTCGTCTAAAAGGAAGGCAATCAATTAAGGGCTTGTGCTGTGAGGGGAAAACGTAGACAATAACTTAAACTGTGTGCTGAAAAAGAAGTATGAATCACCCCTTTATGCAGTGACATATAGTTACGTCTGAAGGCCATGCTGTGCATCTTAGGGAAAAGAAAAGGAAAGAATGATAAAAACGGAGCTGCGCTTTTAAATTCAGTTGCTTACAACCTTTCACGTCTTCCTTATCCTTATGAGCGAGCCAATCAGTGTAAAATATTCCCTCTCCATTCATCCAGGAGCTTGTGAATAAGATCATATTATGTGATCACTTCTTAAATGAGCAAAGCTCAAGCTCTGAGCGTAAGATACTTCCACTTAGAGCAAATTTCCTTCTGCTGTTTGCAGTTTGTTTGTATGAGTGTCTGATTGTTATCCAGGCAACCAAGGCGGGTGTGAGTTTGATTAGATATAGTTTCACAGATGTGAACAGTGTTTCAAGCATTGTTTGGTGTTTCTGTAAGAAGGAGAGTTCAGTTTGTTAACTTGTAAAAGTTTGTTGGTTTTGGTGTTTTTTTTTTTTTTTTGAAGGACAGGGAGGAAAGTGGGCAGGATATTAAAATACTAATTTTTAGTTGGGGTTGTCTCAGCTTGCTAATTGCTGATTGTGTTCGGTAAATGGTTTCTCATTCCACATGAACAATTCCAGTATTGACAGCAGGGAGATGTGTGAAAGTACAAGAATTTTTATTGTCTCCACTGAAGCAGATTAAATTATTATCATCACTCTAGAAGATAACATCATTAAAATGTGAGGACTATTTGGTCATAGTGTAATAATAAGAGTACCGGGAACATATTTTGGTGCTTAGCTATGCACGGTCTGTCTTGTGAAGAGGCAGCATGGTATTTTAACTGATGGCAACGTTGTGCTCTGTGTGGTTATTTCTCCAGTGGAACTTGCAGATGTAAATATCTGTGGAGTGTGTAGCTAGAGGACAATGGCTTGACATTCTGCATGAGCTCTCTTGGTGAGCAAAGCTCCCTTCTTTCCCTGTTAAAAAAGCAGAAGAGGGAAATGAACTTTGGAGATAAAATTACATGAAAATAACTCCCCTAAAACTGAGCTTTTCAGATTTACAGTCTTGCAAAGACATAAGCCTACACAGTAATGTTAGAATCATAGAATCATAGAATAGTAAGGTTGGAAGGGACCTCAAGGATCATCTAGTTCCAACCCCCTGCCATAGGCAGGGACACCTCCCACTAGTACAGGTCACTCAAGGCCTCATCCAACCTGGCCTTGAACCCCTCCAGGGAGGGAGCAGCCACAACCTCCCTGGGCAACCTGTGCCAGGGTCTCACCACCCTCACTGCAAACAACTTCCTCCTAACATCTAGTCTAAATCTTCCCTCTGCCAGTTTAAACCCATGTTCATTCAGCTCAGCTGCCGGGTATAAAATTGAAGGGAGTTGAGGTTTGCTGTTCTGTTTGATGCTAAACTCTAGAATAAACATGTTTAGTTATTTAATTGTGATTACTTGCTTGAGATTTCAATGACCTGCAGCCTGGGAGCTGGAAACAAGTCCTCCTTCACTATGGATTAAGTAAGCGTGAGAACTTTATGCACTCTCCTGCAAGTGTACATCAGAATTACTTCATGTGAGCAAATGAACTTTTCTCTTATAACCTCATTCTGAAAATGAATGATTTGGCTGCCAGTGCACTGTAATTCATAGCTATCTGTGATTTTATAAGCTAACCTTTTAAGGAAGCACAGCTCATGGTGACATTGTGCATCTCACTGGGGGTCAGTTACTTGCTAGCAGATTTTAAATTTTTTTTTTTTAATTTTTTTTTTTTTTTTTTTGCTATCTCCAACCTAATTTGCAAATACCAAAAAAATGTGTTAGCACAAAAAGATCTGGAAAATATTAAGTTTCTACACATTCTGTTGAAACTGGGAGATGGGTAAATGGGAAAGAGCCTGTACTGAGAGAAAACCAGGGAGTACTCTGTTGCTCTCAGTTGAGTTTATAGCAGCTGTATAACCAGTAACCCTTCAGGCAAATCCTTGCTTGCATAGCACGAGGCAGAGCTATATCAGCATGGCAGGATGGCTGGTTTGACATAGAATATAAGCAGAGGAAGGGCCTGGGGACAAGAGGGAGCTGCTGTCAGAGAGAATGGGACTGGAAATGTGAAGGGCAGACCACTGTGATAGAGCTATGGGGAAATGGGAGTTATCAGGGAAGATGGGGTAAGGGTGGTTATAGGAGAGGAATTATCTGGAAGCCAGACTTTATCATTTCTGCTGTTCATGAGACAATTTGTTATACCACGTCATTTAGCTACGATTTGATCCTGATAGTCTGCAGGGCAAGTGAAAGAAGCTGTTACAGATCAAAACTTGATTAATGAAATGTCTCCTGCAGAGTTGAGTGACTGTTGGATTGGGATCCTGGTTGGCAAAAACAAGTAATAAGGGATCAAAAAGGGGAAAGAGTAATTGAAAGTAATTAAAAATCCATAACCAGAAGGCTGGATTTGTAATGTAGCTCAACCTTCTTGATTGCTGGTCATATAAAAGTGCAGCCAGTGAGCAAAAGGCACTTAGAGACTGAGGTAAGATTTTTACTGAAAGGACTAGGAGATATGCTGAATGATGTAGTTTTAAAATTTAGTGCTTCTTTGGTATATTGCTGAAAATAACATAGCTACTTAGAACTACTTGTTCTAATAAAATTAATCTCTTTTTTTTTCCCCTGAACTTCATTATTATAGGCTTTGATTTTCTGCAGATGTATTTGTTGTTGTTAGCTGTGAAAGTGTGAGAATGAATTTTATCCTTCTAGTTGATTGCCAGTAAGTGTTAGTCCTCTCTGCTTTGTGATCAGATGGTATTTTTTCCACACCTACACTACAGACTAAGACCATTTTTAAGAAGACCATTGCTAGGATTGTACCCTTTTGGGATTAGAAAAAAGTCTCTTATGTTGTTACTCTCCATTTACCTATCGGTGGGTACCAATTGTGACTGCTTGAGTATTTCTGAGTGTATTTAAACAGAACATGTTATTCAAAATGAAAAGGGAGAAGAGGAACTGACATTGTTCAATACAATTTCATCACCTGGAAATGGGAGTGGATTTTGCTTGCTCATTTGAATTCAAAGTACTAACTCCTCTGCATACAAAGGTAATTATTCTGGGTTAATTATCCATGTATACCAGGAAATACACACCTTCACAAACCCTGAGTCGTGTAAATGTAAGAGCAAAAATAAATCTACCTTTTGCAGTTTGTTTTCTTAGTTTTCCTCATCCTCTAAACTGTCAGATGCAGCCCCATAGGTGGTGACTCTAAAAGTCCCTATATCTGTGTAGCTAGGTGCCTTTTATGCAGGGTGGCTGTTAGACTGACTTCACAGAAATGGGCTGATAAAGAATGGTCACATGGTAGTGATGGTTTATGTCCTAAAAAATTAACAAAGAAGCCCTGTCAGGGCTGTAGATCTGATACGTGCTAATTGTACTGAGCAATAGATCACATTGTTGTGAATGTAAGGATACACAGACAAAAGCATGTGAGTCCCTATAAAATTTCCAGCTACATACAGGGAAATGGTGCTTTTCTTGTGTGTTAAATTCTCCTCAGGAAAGAAATGACAACTCGCACTTTTTAACGGTAGAAACAGCAAAATTGGTTTCTGTAGCACCTTGTTAATAAAAACAATGAGTGAGCTTGATATAGAAGCATATGCAGATGTGGAAACATTTAAAATACTAGAGAATAAAGCAGCTTGAGGTTGGAAGCTGTGCCTGAGACTGGTTCAAAAGCTTAGGCTAACAGATGATTTCATGGGAATGAGAGCTCGCTACCATCCTGCATTTAAGAAGCATCATAAATTATCCAGCATTTAGCCCTTACAATGCATTGCTACACCCTGAGCAACAGCCCTTCCCAACTCACTCTAATGTCTTGAGCAGAGGCAATGCCACAGTTGGGTTCTACCAACTTTACAAAGGTTCAACAGCTCTGTGAAATCTTTGGTGTTACTGAAATGGGAAACTATCCATCATAAAAATGCTTCAATGTAGCCAATTTGAACATGGTATAAACCCACTTTTACTTCTATAGTGAATCAGCTATGTAAAGATCTAAAAGAATCAATATAAGATTGTAGCCATCAAGAATTTTTCTATTTTTGACATTAAAAACAAAAACAAACCAAAAACCTGAAGTGAAGTGAAAGGAAACAAATTTTAAATCAAATCTCTGAAGATTTCAGTAAGTTAAACAACTTCCCCTCCCAGAAAACAAAATAACTGCTGCTTTGAGTTTATGATTGAATAGTTTTCTTCACTAGCTAAAAACCAAAAAGAACTAAATTGATATATATCCAGAATGTATATCTGGATGTACATATTTTTATGCTGTTGTATTCACACTCCTGGGCTAAGATGAAGCTCTGCTACCTCTGAACACAGAGAAATCTGCTAGTCCCAAATTGCTCAGGCTTTCTTAAAGCAGCTGTGGAAACAGACAGGACAATGTACTTGTACTATATATGTGCTTTGTAGGGTTTTTTTGTTGTTGTTGTTTTGTTTTGTTGGGGGATTATTTGTAGGTATTTATTTTGTTCTAGGGGTTGGTTTGTTTGGGTTTTGGGTTGGTTTGTTTGGGTTTTGGGTTGGTTTGCTTTGGTTTTTTTTCAGTTGCTTACTAAAACAGAGATTTCTTACTGGCAAAAGCAGCTTTTGTCTGGGATCTTGGTTCTCAATGGGGATCCAGAAAACTCAGCACCACTTTTTTTTCAAAAGAGTTATGTGGATCTGTACCAAAATTCAAATCCTCAAAGTGCTTTATGTACTTAGAGATGTTAAGCACTTGTCTTTAAAGGTAGTGGCCAGTACACCTTTGAAAATAGCACTGTATTATCTGCTTATTACAGCTAATAATAATCTACTGTTTTATAGCAAACAGAAAACACAGGGATATCAATGTCCTCTTAAAAGAGCAGGTCTGTGTAGGAAGCTCTTGAAGATCAGCAGTATCTGCATTGTCACCTGCCCCTGCAGCCTGCCTCCTTGTTGCAGCTGCCACTAGGCAACTTAGCCACCTGGCTAAGAGCTCCATACCTAGGACACTGCTTCTGCAATGAAGGCATTTTAATGGTTCAGCTTCTGAGACAGCAGTGTGGATGCAGCTGGGCAAACAGCAGAAGTTGCCTTCTCTTCTAGTCACTGACTGAAGTCTGGGGGCAGGATTGGCCCCACTGGTACCAGACTTCTGTGGTGACTTGGAGTTGCTGTAAGATTGACACACTTGGATGCTGTAAGACTCCCTGCTTTGGGATTTGTGCACATGTGAAACAGGCTGCTTTGTTACAGTAAAAATAAACCCAAGTTTCATAGTCCTGACATCACCCCTACTAGACTGATAACAATGCTGTGCCACCCAGAAGAGCAGTAAAAGCACCCTCAGGGTATAAAAAGGACAATTTCTGACTCATTGGGTGAGGGGGGGAAAAAAAAAGAAAGAAAAAAAAAAAAAAAAAAAAAAAAAAAAAAAAAAAAAAAAAATTTAANAAAAAAAAAAAAGATAATTTAAACTACTCTTCCTGGAGCAGAGAGAGTCTCTCAGAGAGTCACAATATACAGTCATTCATTCTCTTTCATTGTGCTTGGGGGCTTTTTGATAAAGGTAAAACTATTTCAACTACAAATGTTTGAGGTTTTTAACCTTGTATTAATGTATTTTCCTCATTTATGTATTAAACTCAGTGCTAGCAGACTACACTTTAGATTCTGTGGTAGACTGGAAATTATAAGCATTTCTAAAACGAGAAAATGATAGATTGCTTCTGGGTTGCTGATATCTATAGCCCATTCCACTTCTGAAGTAAGATTTTTTTGTGTCAATCTGCTGCTTCACTGAAGTTACAACATATTGTCTTCCCTCTAATGCATTGCCATTCTAATTTGATTTGGAAAAAAAAACCCCTTAACAACAGAAAGACCAAAACTGAATCAGATTTGATAGTCCAAGCTGTTCATTGTAATTAAAAAAAAATTTACTTCTCTGCAGTGCCCACAGGAAGGAATTTTTTATAGCTTTGAATTAAGGAACCCTAAGTACCTCAATTTGGGAGAGCAAAACTACTTGAGTGACTTTCTTTGGTTCTGCTCCAAATCCAGATCTGTATCATGCTTTCCAATTTAAATTTATTCAGAATGGCAAGTATATTGATACATAAATTAAATTGCTCTGGGGTTTGTATTTGTCTAACCATTTCCATTTATAATAAAGTCTGTAGATAATCACTTGCAAGGGTATTAATATGGTTTTTGCTCAGACAAGAAGTAACTCTGGGAATCGGCCATGAATATGTGTCGGAAAGGGAAATATAAAGTAATAAATTCTGTGATTTAGTTCTAAATGTATTTGGTAGTATGAGAGAAATGGGATTTCAACTGTTAGTGGAAAGTCAGAGGGCTCCTTTACCAGTGCTGCTGCTGTATATGGCAATATGTGAAAAACATGGGTGTCTGTACACATTTCTGCAGTTGTTGGTGTCATACTCTCTTTCAGTAACCATGAATCTTGCCTAATGTGGTTATTTTTTCCAGCTGTCACTCAGTTTTAGCATTCCTCTCTTTATTCCTTTGCCTCTTCTTGTAAAGCTGTTCAAAACTTTTGAAAAAGAAGAAAATCCTAGATGCAATACATCAACATAAACAGGATAGAGGGGTAAGTGCTAAGACTATCAAGACAGGGCTGATGGAAACTTGTTTCATTCATGGTACAGGTAGAAAATAGGTAAAAGTTCATCTGGAGTCCTGTGTGCAGTTCTGGAGCCCCCAGCACAGGAAGGACATGGAACTGTTGGAGTGGGTCCAGAGGAGGCCATGAAGATGCTCAGAGGGCTGCAGCAGCTCTGCTGTGAGGACAGGCTGAGAGAGTTGGGGCTCTGCAGCCTGGAGAAGAGAAGGCTTCCAGGAGACCTTATAGTAGCCTTCCAGTATCTGAAGGGACCCTACAGGTAGGCTGGGGAGGGACTATTGACAAGGTCTTGTAATGACAGGACAAGGGACAATGGGTTTGAACTGGCAGAGAGGAGATTTAGACTGGATGTTAGGAGGAAGTTCTTTGCAGTGAGGGTGGTGAGACACTGGCACAGGTTGCCCAGGGAGGTTGTGGCTGCTCCCTCCCTGGAGGTGTTCAAGGCCAGGTTGGAGGAGGCCTTGAGTGACCTGTGCTAGTGGGAGGTGTCCCTGCCTATGGCAGGGGGTTGGAACTAGATGATCCTTGAGGTCCCTTCCAACCTTACCATTCTATGATTCTATGATTCTATGATTTGGTTTGATGTGTTCCCTCTCATGATCATTGGATGCTAAATAACTCAGCAAAATAGGGTTCCTGTAGGTAATGATTCTAGTCAGTAGAATTTTAAGGAAAGGCAAGTTAGTGCCCTCAGGCTCAAATATGTCTCTGTTTTAGCAGTGTTTTCTCCAGATGTTGTTGTCTGCTACTGTTTGTGATTTGGTTTTGGCTTTTGTTTTGGTTTTGGTTTTTTTTTTTTCACAAAGGAAAGCACAATGCATATTTATTTCTTTACTCTTCCACCTCCTGAATAGAGAAATCAAGCAAGCTTCTTGTTATGGCTGCAGGCTACCATTTCCAAACTGCTGGTTATCACAGTGAATTGTAACCTCAAGGTACCTAGAGGAGTTTCAGTGAAACTTTGTTTTAAGCCCTTAAATGTTCATGTTGCTGGGAAACTTCTAATGACTCCACTTTAAAGATATAGATGCAAAAACACAGGTAGTTTTTTTTAAATCTAGCACATCTTAAACCAGAGCACATAAACAACTACTGAGATGAGAGTGCAGTTTTGGTTCTTTATAAAGCTATGCAGTAAAGGTCATCTGTTTCCCAAAGAAGTTACAGTCAAACAGGAGGGTCATTATGTGAGAAAGGAAAGATTCTTTTCTGCATTTGCTAAGAGCCTCTGATCTAGGCCACAGCAAAAGCTCCACTACTCTGCACTGGTGAGACCCCACCTGGAGTACTGCATCCAGTTCTGGAGCCTCTATTACAAGAGGGCTACGGATGTGCTGGGAGGTATCCAGAGAAGGGCCACGAGGATGGTCAGAGGGCTGGAGCTGCTCTGCTATGAGGAGAGACTGAGGCAGTTGGGGCTGTTCAGTCTGGAGAGGAGAAGGCTCAGAGGTGACTTTATTGTGGCCTTTCAGTATCTTAAGGGGGCTACAAGAAAGCTGAGGAGGGACTTTTTAGGCTGTCAGGTAGCGATAGGACTGGGGGGAATGGAACAAAGCTAGAAATAGATCAGGAGACTGAATGTTAGGAAGAAGTTCTTCAGCACGAGGGTGGTGAGAGCCTGGAAGGGGTTGCCCAGGGAGGGGGTGGAAGGCTCATCCCTGGAGGTGTTTAAGGCCA
>WBNM01015594.1:23528-34748 GCA_013399055.1 Ramphastos sulfuratus | reverse complement strand
AGGAGGTCTCACAGCACTCAGTCTCTGGGCGAAGCAGGATTCAAGTTCCCGGACGATTGCAGCCTTATCGGCTGCGATGCATGACAAAAGGAGTCGATCTCGGGCTGAAGCGGCGCGAGCTGGCAAACGCTTCTATCCCTTGACTCGATGCATCAAGCGGGCAGGATCAGGCCCGCCGTGTGTGTGTGGGGGGGAGAAACAAAATCCCCTGCTACGTTTAATCTAAGCAGCACAGAAGGTAGCAGACAGGCAATGGCGGTTGCAGCAGCTATATCGCAACAACAGCAGCTAACGCAGTAACAAAAATTGGCTAGAGGTTTTAAGCATTTTGGTCGAGTGTTTTGACCAATAGCAACCGATAAAAGACCAATCTCAAGTTACCTTACTAAAAGAGGCAGAAGTCACAAGTCCATCACCGTGACTTCTGCAGACTGAGAGGCGCCAAGCCTTTTGTCTGCTTTCCCGCTTCTACCCGGGAAGAAGGGGAGAAAGGAGAAGTGGGGGGGGGGGAGGCAAGATGGATGCCCAGGCGAATATCCAGGATGTGCGTCCCAAATAGAATTTGGGCCCTTCACCACAAGGCCTCTGACCAAACTTTCAGTAGGAAACTTTCAGTAGGAAACTTTCAGTAGGAAAACTTAATATGGGGCCACAGAACGGATGTGTGTCTTTGCAATACAATTCCTGGCACAAAGTGTCAGCTGAACAGAAATTCTATACATCCATCAAATCTGCTAATGGCCTTCCCTTGCTGTTCACAGACCTGTTAATAGTTGTAACGAGCAACGTGTGCTGGTGTGGTGAGGAAACAGGATTGCATTGTGTTGAGGTTGACGCAAGTATGTGATAGAGCCTGCAAGAATGTGACATGGAGTCCCAAAGAAAGGAGGAGCTGAGGTCTGTATGGCAATTTATACTTGTTTGAATTCATAGTTTGGTAATCTCTAAAGAAATCTGCTTGTAAATGGCAGTGGGTGTTTCATTCAAGAAAACAAGTGCACTCAGAGTCGATGTTTCTGGAAGATGTTTGTCAGGCCCTGAAAGATGCTTTCAAAAGTTGAAAGAAACACTGTCTGAAATCTCAAAAAAAAAAAAAAAGAAGTGATGTACTGTAGCAAACTTGGAATGAAAGCTTTATTTTTAAAAGGAGCAACTGGTTGAGCAGTCAAAATATGAGACACCTAACAAAAAAAAAAAAATGGTTTCTTTCAGGAGTTTCTCAGGGTCCTTCTTTAACTGCTAGCTGCAAGTTACTTCCTAGAGTTCAATTTATGACCTCTGAGAACAGAAAAGGATAGTAATATTTTCAATGCCAGGACACTGCAATGGCCAGTCCTCAGCTAGGCAAAGCTTCTGGTTTCCTCGTGCAATTAAAGAATGTGGTTTCCAAGAATTTCCTAATGCTCTGGTAGCTTACAAGCTACTCTCATGAATGGGGCAAATTCCTGGATGCTTGCTTCTATCTATTTTTCTTGTTCCCACCTCTGTCAAGGAGGAATCTTTGCTGGCCAATACAGCATACCCACCTTGTGACAGAGTCCTTCTTGTGTTGTCCACGAATACAAGTGACCCTGAGGGACCTGTGTACTAAAGCAGTAGCTTAGATCAGTAACCCTTTCTTTCTTTTGAAACCACTGAGCCCCAGCCTTTTTCTCTCCAGATACATGCAGTTCATAATGCTAAAGAAATCATAAGACTGTGTGAGAGGGGGGGGAAAAAAGTGTGTACGATATTCAGTTGCTAAGATGATTATCTATCTGAAGGCCTGACCATCAGCCAAGACTTCAAATAAATCAAATACAGGGAAATGAAACTCTGCAGTGCTCTCGTGGAAGTCAGAATCAGATCCACTTTGATTTGTTTTCCATTTCGCCTTCTGCCTTCAGGTTAGCTGGAGATACAGTTGGGCTAGATTAGATCTGCCCAGGAAAGGGCATGCTTCTGCTGTGCACCAGTTAGCCTGCTGGAAAGCCCTCCTTCAGGACTTGCTGGGACTGCTTGCTAAAAGATGAATTATTCCAAAGGCTGAACATCCTGAAGGAGTCACCACCTCTCTGTCACTTGTTCTGCCTTTGTTAGTAAACACTTCTCACCTGTGACAGTCGCTGATGAATTTCAGGCAGGATTTTCTAGTCGACTATAAACAGCTTCAGCTGCTCCCCTCAGAGAGGTGTTTTTTTAGGATTTGGCATGTCTTATTGCTCAGATGGCAGCATCAGTGGTATGGTGTTTTTCCAGTGTCTTTAGAGCACTTGTCAGGAATGTTAACAAGAAGACAGTGAGATGTTTCCCTCCCTTTCTTGTTCCTCTGCTTGTGCTCGAGAATGGTCGTGCTCGTGCCAAAACCTTCACATGCTGAAAGTAGATTTCAGCTGTAAAATGCACAATAACAACAACCCCAACAGGCAATCTTCCTTCCTAAGAGACTACTTTAAAGTATGCACTGTACTCTGTGCAATTTTGTTTGCTTTATATCTAAAATCAGTTTCTGTAGCAAACTGATTTATGCTGAGCTTCAGGTGGGGTTCTTAAGACAGGTACCACCACAAGCTCTTTCAGTGTAATTCCTGAACATCTCTCATTCCATACAGTCCCATTCTGTGCACTGCCTAAGTTCTTTCTAAGTCCCAGTGAAGACAGCAATATTAGATGCAGATCTAAAGTTGGGTCTGAGCTTCAGCACCTTGTTGAACTGAGATCCAGATTACCATAATGGCAAGCACAGAGTATGAGAACTAAATTATATGTTTATACAGACTAATGAAAAATATGCTGGGTGCCAAAGTTCTCCCATCATATTCGCTCTCAAAAGACATGCAAATGCACAGTGGTGTTCATTTTAAAAGGATTACTGCCATTTATGGATGTACTAATGCCATGCACTAATTTTCATCATGGTTAAGACCCCAGGAAGTTATGAGAAGACAATGTGAATGACTGCGCGTAAAGAGGGTTGTTTTTTTAGCTGAAGACAGGGGGTTAGAAGTGCAAGTTACATATTAATGAATACTGTGCTCATGAAAGGTGCTAAATTAAACTTCCCTAGAAGGAGAATCTTCAATTTATTCACTAATGTAGCAAGACTGTTACATTAACAGCAGCATCGGTATTGCTGTGTCGAGAGCACTCTCTAGTTTTATTCTTGATGCAGAGGTGCATATTGCAGGGCTTACCTGTCAGATGCTGGCAAAACTCCTACAGAAACAGAAACTCAGCAAGCTCTGACTCTCTTAGAGGGAGCACTGCATCAAGCAGTGTCAAGGTAAAGCACATAATCGTTGTCCCAGCAGCAGGGTGAGATAACACCAAGCCTGGCTTCTCTTATAATCAATCACAGCACAGCAGGGAGAGACTGCCACAGGCAAGTTGCCCCTACCTGGAATAAATGATAAAACCTGACTGTTTCTATAGTTGTAGTCTCCAAGCCTAATTGTCCTCTCCTTTGATCCATCTAGGCTAGCTTAAGCCAGACACTATGCTGTAAACCTTATGTTATATAGTCCCCACCATCACTTACCATTTTGCTTTGTAGATGAGAGAGAAAGAGCAAACATAAGGGTCAAAATCCTAAGCATCCCTGTTCCATTTCTGAATGCCAAGAGGCCTGCCAGAGTAAAAACCAAAACCAACCCCCCCAAAAAAAACAAACCAAAAAACAAAACCAAACAAACAAAACCAAACAAACAAAAAAAAAACCCACAAAAACACAAACAAACAAACAAAAAAAAGGAAAAAAAAAAAGGGGGAAAAAAAAAAAAGGAAAAAAAAAAGAAAAACAACCAGAGGAGGTGATTAAGTGATTAATTTAATCAGTTTCTACAAATTTATGCTTTCTAAGGACAGCTCTTCAGACAGTGATATCGAGGATTCTGTAAGCACAGCAGTGATGGCATCTCATGCTTTAGGTGATTTTTTGACACCACCCTTCCTGCAAAGTTCCTATGGCACATTGGTCATTCTTGCTATGAAATTAGGAAAACAGTTCATTAGAAATCCAGAGCTGCTAGATAAGATGATTTCATCAGGACATTCTGCCAGCTGGAGTGCCTCCTGTATTTGGCAATCCAGCACCTGCTGGCAAAACACATTGCTTGGCAGAAGGAACACATTGCTCACCCTGTATTCACAAATGGAATGTCTTTCATATTCATTCTGAAGTCTGAGAAAAAAATTTCATACTTCTGTTACTGCTCCCTGCTATCAGCCATCCACCTTCAAGAGATACCTTTCCATTTCCTGAAGAATTAATCATGACCCAATGAGGAACTCTGTGTCGTCATCACTCTCTAAAATCACAGAGTCATAGAATGGCTTAGGTTGGAAAGGACCTTAGGGAACATCTACTCCAACCTCTCCACCATGAGCAGGAACACCTCTCAACTAGACTTGGCTGCTCAAGGCCTCATCCACCATGGCCTTGAACATCCCAAGGGAGGAGGCATCCACAGCCTCCCTGAGCAGCCTATTCCAGAGTCTTACCACCCTCACATTGAAAAACTCCTTCCTAAGATCCAGAGTCTTGCCATACTCATACTGAAGAACTTCTTTGTAAGATCCAGTTTAAACCTACTCTCCCTCCTCTGAAAACTATTCCTCCTTGTCCTATTGCTGGACATCCTTATGAAAAGTCCCTCTGGAGCCTTCTTGTAGCCTTTCAGGTATTGGAAGTCAGCTCTAAGGTCTCCTTGGAGTCTTCTCTAGGCTGAACAACCCCAGCTCCCTCAGAGCAGAGGTGTTCCAGTCCTTGGATCATCTTTGTGGCTGCCTATCTTAAATCATCTGTCTAAGATTATACAATAATTCAAGTTATGACTCTGCCAACTGAAAGAATAGAGAGATGCTGCTGACAAAACCCCCTCTGCTTTGCAGATGAGATGATGTTTATCATAATGCTTATGGAAATGCCCTTGCCCTGTTTGATATTTTCCCCTTTCTCAGTGGATGTTCCCTAAGCACAGGATAGAGCAACCTGCCTTAGTATTTCATACTCAAGCTCTGACATTTGTAAACCTTCTTGAACACTCTATTTTCTACAGACCTTGACTTACTAACCTTTCTTACAGCTGCAGCCTGCAGTCTGTTTTCTGCAGATCCTTGATGATAATGGACTCATTTTGGTTCTGAGCACTTCTTGACTGCTTTGAAATCTCACTCAACCAACACATACAACAGAAGTAGCTTCTGAGGTTTGTCAGTAATGCTGCCCTTTCCCCCACACACTAAATCTCTTGGAGACAGCATATCTTCTGCTGTCCATTCTTCTTTATTTTTATAGCTTTCTTCTTGCCATATTCAGAAGGTTATTTACACAAGACTTAGACATTGGAATAGTCTCCCAAGGGAAGTAGTGGAATGCCCTGCACTGGACATTTTTAATGGTCTGGCTGACAGGGTGCTGTGCTGTCTCATTTCATCTGTACTGTTACCTAGAAAAGGTGGACCAGATGATCCTTGGAGCCCTTTCTAACCTGGCATTCTGGGAGAGGCTACTCCTCCCTCTTTATTTCATGTTTAGGTCATAGCTTTCCAGATCAAGCCACGTTCCCTCTGAAATACTCCAGTTGTTTTTTCTATCAGTGGGAAGGCATTTGGTCTTAAATTGATAACTTTATTGCCACTGCTGTAAGAATCATAGAATCATAGAATGGTAAGGTTGGAAGGGACCTCAAGGATCATCTAGTTCCAACCCCCTGCCATAGGCAGGGACACCTCCCACTAGTACAGGTCACTCAAGAATTCTTACTCCATTCCAGCAGGAATGGATGCACTGTGAGGATTTGAATAGAAAGAACAAGAATTTGAGAGGTATCGCTGGCTTGTACTTGGCATAAAGAAACAAGCCTCTTCTGGTGACACCACTTGTTACACTGAGTGCTAGTGTGAAGACACATTTATGTGGTGTTATTGTATAGTTTTGTTTAAACTTGATGTTTACAGGAAGGAAGCTGGAAACTATCCATTTAGAAAGTTTATTATTGGCTTAAGCCATCAGCTTGGCCACAGTCTGCTTTTAATTTTTATGTTCTCTCCAGTTAGCATATCCAGAAAAGATGGTATCAAACAAACAGAAAAGATCCCTTCAGAACAGAACAACAGCCCCTACCTCCCCCCACCCCAAAAAAAAAATGAAAAAAGCAATGGAGTCTTTTATGCATCCAAACTATTGTTATTTCATAGAATCATAGAATTGTTTTGATTGGAAAAGACCTCTAAGATCAAGTCCAACCATTGACCTAACACCACCATGACCACTAAACCACTTATAAAAGGAACCAAAAATGCTTTCCTTTTGAAACTACTGTATCTTTAAAAAAAAAACCACTACTAAAAGTTTACTTTTTCTATTCCAAAGCTGAAATGGAGATATGGGCTTTTTACATTCAGTAGGACTGAGATGGTGGTTGTGATACATCTGAAGTTTGCACCACATTAAGAAATAGTACTGGCATGCTGCACGCATGAAGAGGTTTTGACACGTAATGCAGTCTGTTATTAAGCTATGTATTTAAGCAGAAAATAGACCAGGTTGAACAAAAGCAGAAAGAGGAAACTGTATGTACTAGGAAAAAAATGGATAAGTTTGGTCACTGCATTGACAGGAGCAGTTGGAGCATGATTGTCAAAAAGCAAAGGAAACATAACTTTTCGTTCAGTTTTCAGTGCCCTTGACTAGCACAGAACTCACTGAATCAAAAACAATCAGGGATAAGATTCTCAAAATCTGCTTCTGGGCACTGCAGCCTGAGTTCTCATCCATTTCAGAAGAAATTGGGTGTTTCTTTCCTTCAGTTCAAATGGTAGTTGTGGGAAACTCAGTGTGAATTCTCATTACTTGCTATGTTAGGGAATGTTATCAGTTACAAGATTTGAATTCACTGTAGAATCTAAATATACTTTTACCTGCCTATTAAATCACTCCAGCATTGTTTGTCTGAAAATATAGCATCACTTTTTTTTTTCTTTTGAAGCAGTAAATAGAATGTGGCAATGTTTAGTTCAGAATAGGTAATTAGGAAGCTTGCTAATGATGCTTAACATATTTAGTGATGCTTAACATATTTAGTGTGCTGACACTTACAACAGATTGCTCCCAAGGGTAATACTATGCAGTGTCTTGGCTCTGTCCTTTTGGGATCATCTAAAGAGGTGCAGCAGACTCATGGCACTACATGGTACATTTGTCAGCCACAGCAAGCCTGGTGATGAGACTTGCTTGCATTATTATCAGGATGCAATGTGAGAAGCTATGACATGATGTGATGGTTTGGGAGTTCTCTGCCTCCCCCCCCCCCACTTTGTAAAATCACCCAGACTACACTCAGCCAGCTGGAAGTTAAGGACTGAAGCTCTATTTACAGCTCAGCACAATGTACAAGCAGAGATATACACAATAGACAGGAATAGTTACAGACATANGCCTTACGCACAAGGTGAGTTTGGAGGATGGGCCAGGGGGTTAGAAGCAGAGTGGTTAGTGAGGTTACTCGGCAGAGAGGAGAAGACCCACTGGCTCCCAGAGAGAGACCAAGAGACTGTCTTACCTATGTTTGTGTTCTTGTTCTTATGCATCTCAGCAAGCCTATGAGTGAAGTAGACATCACCATTGTTTCCTTTTCACAGCCTATAATTTTCTCCATTAAAATATTCCAATTAGCCTCAAACCAGCACACATGAGAGTTCTGCATGTGCCACAACTATAGTTGCATTTTGCTTGCCTTTTTGGAAGAATCAGAACCTGTTCTTGCCACCATAAGTCCAGAATATCAGGGCCTGAAGATATGAAGTTAATATTCAGGAGCTGTAGAATGCCATAAACTCTCCACTAGTGAAGGAAGTTCAATGATAATTCATCTGGCCTAATGCCTTAAATGTTTCCAAGGGGGAATAAAGGAATGTTCATGACAAATTGTTCTCTGTAATTAGTTGTAGAGAAATTCACTGAATTTCTCAATCTGAGAATGAAATCACAGCAGCAGGCCTGGTCCAAAGCCAGTGAGAGCCTTTTCATCTACTTTAGCATACTGTGGGGTAGGTCAAAGCATTGTTCAAGTGTTTGTGTTTGCTTACTTCTTAAATTCTGCTCAAATGTGCTAGCTAAATTTCAGGATAATAAGAGATACTACATCACCTGCTGGTTAAGAAGTCCAGCAGTTTTAATGGAGTTAAATAGGTTTGCATCAGCTAAAAGTCTATTTTTTTTTCATCTAAATTACAATGAAAAGAACAACTAACGCTGTTAATAAATAAAACTTCAGACCAAGCAAGTTGCGTAGTGTGCATTTTGAAATGCTATCACAACAAGTGCTGATCCCTAAAGTGTATTGCATATTCTACAAAAGGAAGGATTGTTCACCTTCATTATTTATGACTGAGTGATTTATGGATTCTAGGTTGTGTTTGACTTTTGATTTTTTTTTCCATATTCGCTGTTTTTTTTTCCCCCCGATCTCAATTCAGCAATCTCTTTAATATTGATCTGGATATGACAAGCAATGCAAATTTTTAATGTTCTGCATCATGTGGCATACTCCAGTTATTGGGATTTACTGTCATGAATAATTTATAGCTTTAATTTGTCATTGATTGTTGCCACCTTTTAAAAATGCATGTAGTTCTAAGTTTTGCTGGATCGACAAGCATGGGTAGATGTCTTCTGTTCAGCTGCACATAGTGCAAGAAGAAAGCAGTGTTAGCTGAAACTTTCCCAGATTATTTCAAAGTATTGGTTTCAAAGTACTGGCCTAGCACTGGTTCTCAACTATGTTTTAAAGGCAACATTTTAGACTTTATAGTCATCAATGCAGTGATGTGTCTGTTGATCCTATTCCATGAGCAGTAATTTAACACTGAGGTCATAAACTCATATCCTAGCATCTGAGTATTTACAGATTTTAGGCTACATGCAAACTAATTATTTAGGAGTGCAAAGCATTAAAACTAAATATCTAGTACCCTACCAAGTCCTACAGGCCTACAGAGAATGAACTTCTAATAAACATGGAAAGGCAGATCTCAGTCTTTTTAAACGTGGCTACTTCAGAGATTTGGTGGAACCATGATGATACGATGGTGGAAGTAAGAGGTGCCAGGACTGCATAGCCTGAGAGAATTGCTTCTTTAGAGAATGCAGGGTCACAAAGGTGAGGCTGCCAAGCTTTAAGAACTAGCAAAGTCAAGAAAAAGTGTCCTGAACTGACAAGAAATCAGAAAAAGAGCTAGCCTGCCTATTCACATTGGAATAACAATAATCATCCCTCCTAGTTATGTCCTGGATCAAGGACGCTACTGAAAAAATGTTTCCAAGCATAGGGAAAAAAGTCTTGCAGTAGAAAGTTTAATATTTTGCACTGTATCAGCTGATTTTCTGATTATTTGTAGATGGAATGGCTAGTTAATAAGGAGTTGTTCCAAAATAGGAATGAGATAGATTACTTAGGTAAAAGGAAGTGTGGGGTTCAAATTGTTGAAGGAATTTGTTGCTTGTATTTTGACTTGTCTTCAAATGAATAAAAATCCAAAGCAAAACAACTACGATATCCAAGCAAGGTCACAGCAAGCATGCTTTCCAGATGTCAACTGGGGGGGAGAAATGCATCAGCATTTCTAGGGAATAAAACCTTAATAACAATTGGTAGCCACTTAACACCTATGGTCTATCGGAACTAATTAAATGCTCTTTCAAATACTACTTGTTCAACCTTCACAATACATCATGCAATATAGTCATTGCCTGTTTTTATGGAGCAGTAAACTGCACTGCAGCAGATGGGATTTCCAAGAGTGCCTACTATTGCCCTGTCCTCATACTGATGTCGATGAAAGCTTTCACACTGATATTTATGGGTAAGAATCATGATAACGCTAACTCTCTCACTGACCTTAGCAGCAGGAGAGAGAAATCAATGATGATGGCCTTTGAAAAAGCTTTTCCTAAGTGACTTCAGCTGACTTGGCATAGAAAGATGTTAGCAGAAACTGGCAGGTCACTTGGATCACCTCTTCCAACCACTTCACCAAACCACCTTTGAAGGAAAGTTTTATGATGCTTCTCTCCCCTGCTGAGAGCCGAATGTGCAACGCTTGTGAGAAGTCTGTGAATGCAATCTCTGTTTTCTTCCTTACAGAGCAGGACTAGAGAAAGGGCAAAGGTGTAGATTTTGTATCCCACATTAATGAATACTTTTGGAACTCCATCTGACTAGGAGGACGTTTTCCCAGTGCTGCCACATGTAGAACAAAAATACCAAAAGTACATTTGGGATCACAGAATCCAAGTTAAGTATTACAACTCATTATATGGTCACAAGCCATTAGTTTAGGCTTCAAATTGGCAAGAAAGCAGCAGTTCAGAATTTGTATGCATGTGGGGAAAAAAATGTACTCAGAAAATTCTAAAAATTAATCAGGAAAAAATGTGTTTCATAAGAATTGGCTTTTTCCATTTTAACACTCTATTGCTTGTGATGTTGGCTCATTAGCTTCTGTCAAATATTTCATCATCTAATTCTCAGCCTTATTTGGGAATAGCTACATTATATTTCTTTTCTGGCTCTAAGGAGTTTTAGATTTGTTAGTCTTGGTTTCACATTTATTTAATGCTAATCTACTTCACCAATTCATAGTGCTTCAACTATACCTTTATTCCTTTGTTATTCTTCTATAATACTAAATCTCTGCTTCAGATGAAGTAGGAAATTGCAAAATAGTTATTTTCTTCTCAGTGGCAATTATTCTAACTCATTACTCAAAACTAGTTTCATGTTACATATAGAAATCCACAGAAAGAAAGAATCATAGAATGGTAAGGTTGGAAGGGACCTCAAGGATCATCCAGTTCCAACCCCCTGCCATAGGCAGGGACACCTCCCACTAGCACAGGTCACTCAAGGCCTCATCCAACCTGGCCTTGAACACCTCCAGGGAGGGAGCAGCCACAACCTCCCTGGGCAACCTGTACCAGTGTCTCACCACCCTAACTGCAAACAACTTCCTCCTAACATCCAGTCTAAATCTTCCCTCTGCCAGTTTAAACCCATTGCCCCTTGTCCTGTCATTACAAAACCTTTCTAAATAGTCCCACCCCTGCCTTCCTGTAGCCTCCTTCAGATCCTGGAAGGCTACTATAAGGTCTCCTGGAAGCCTTCTCTTCTCCAGGCTGCAGAGCCCCAACTCTCGTAGCCTGTCCTCATAGGAGAGCTGCTGCAGCCCTCTGATCATCTT
>WBNM01015594.1:8839-22848 GCA_013399055.1 Ramphastos sulfuratus | reverse complement strand
ATACCTGAAGAAATTCTTCTTGTTCCCTTTAATGTCCCTGGCCAGATTCAGTTCCAGCCTTGTGTTAGCTTTCCTGACCTGAGCTTTGGCTGCATGAACAGTATCTTTGTACTCATCCCATGTCCTCTGTCCCTGCTTCCACACTCTATAAGCTTTCTTCCTGCACCTAAGTGTGTCCAGGAGCTCTCTATTCATCAATGAAAACCTCCTGGTGTTCTTACCTGCCTTCCTCTTTTCTGGGATTCATTGTTTCTGAGCTTGGAGGAGGTGATCCTTGAGCAGTGACCAGCTTTCCTGGGCCCCCCTTCCTTCCAGGGTTATTTCCCATGGCACCCTGCCAAGGAGATCCCTGAAGAGGCTGAAGTCTGCTCTTCTGAAGTCCAGAGCTGTGACTTTGCTACCCACCCTCCTTGATGTCCTGCTCTAAGATGTGGTGTGAACAATTAATGACTTCCTACACAAGCGCAGTCCATTTTTGCTCTCTGTTCCAACAGCCTGTTAAAATAATTCTATTGGCAGCTAGCAGAAACTCTGAGTGCTCATTAAAAGAGAATGATAAATATTTTTTTTTTCCTCAGACAGTATATAATGATAAGTGTCTGGAAAATGCCAGTGCCAAAAGTCTTCACTGCAACTGTGAGCTACCTGCTTAAAGAAGTGGGAAATTTTTGTCTGAGTTTGACTTTTGGTTTGTATTGGAAAAAAACTCTGATAATGGATCATCAGGTAGTATATAATTTTTCTGCTTTTAGCAAAGGCTGAAAATGTCCATCTGTTGCCCTTAGTAAATGAAACACAGGTAGTCAGTCAGGATGTGTAACTTTCCTTTGTGTGAATCTGTGCTGTACAGTTTGCACTCTGATAATTTTAAAATAGAACATCATATGTTGCAGTCCTGGTGAACATTCCCCTGGGGAGTCCTGAGTCTCTGAAAGCCCAAGCAGCTGCTCTGTTTGGAGCCTAACTGAACGAACCCCTGTTGATGTGAGTAGGCTGGCAAACCCCAAACAGTTTTCTGTGACATTTGAGAAATGCTGATTCATTTTTTAAATACGCATGTATCGGCAAGAGCTTTCATTAGACCTTTAAAACTGCATGGAACTATGCACCATTGTGGCTCTAAGTAGGAAGGATGTCATGCACAGAGCCTTGTCTTTGTACCACTCACCAAACTGTGGCTCTAAGTAGGAAGGATGTCATGCACAGAGCCTTATCTTTGTACCACTCACCAAACTGTGGCTCTAAGTAGGAAGGATGTCATGCACAGAACCTTGTCTTTGTACCACTCACCAAACTGTGGCTCTAAGTTGGAAGGATGTCATGCAGAGAGCCTTATCTTTGTACCACTCACCAAACTGTGGCTCTAAGTAGGAAGGATGTCATGCACAGAGCCTTGTCTTTGTACCACTCACCAAACTGTGGCTCTAAGTTGGAAGGATGTCATGCACAGAGCCTTGTCTTTGTACCACTCACCCAACTGTGGCTCTAAGTTGGAAGGGTGTCATGCACAGAGCCTTGTCTTTGTACCACTCACCAAACTCTAATCCTAAGGCTGAGGCTTACTCTTCCTTCTTTGAATAGATGCCTAGCTTTGAAATGGTGCAGTTGGTACATCTCAGCCTGAGACAGATGTCTAAAATCAGTGAGAAGAAATGCACTCTGGAGATGCTAGACTGTCTGTCAACTTTAAAGACAGTCCAGATGATTAACTGCAACAAGATATTTAATTCTGAATGGCTAATGTTAAATTAGCTATGTCCTATACAAATTACATACAGATACTTGTTACTAGCATGGCCAATGAGGACTAGTTTAAATGCTGTTTACATGTCAGAAAACCATGAATGAAAATTGTTTTGACTACATTGTTTAATTCTGATGCAGCAGAATATGTAAGAATTAGGCTGTACAAGCACAAGGTCATTCTGCATAGTTTGTATAATGATGCTACTGGTAACATTTAGGAGAAAGAAAGCAATTGGCAGAGAATGGGAAGAATTACAAGCAAATAAACTAGAACAATTAATATCACTGGAAAAAAACAGCCAAATTTGACTCAAGGACTGCACTTACAAATATATATTAATAGGATTTCTCAGTGGATGTAGCAGAACATAATTTAATCTGAAGTGCACTTGAGAAATTAGAAATGCCTCTCTTTTGTTGCTTTACGACATGAAAGATGTCTGAGTAAGTGTTAGGTTTTAATGTAAATTAACAAAATTAGTATGTCTGCAATTTGTCTACAAATAGTCTTCATCTGTTTGATTTCCTTCAGTACAGGCACCCTCCATCTTATCCACTTTGAGATGCTCCAAGGAGAAAAGAATTGTCAGGGACAAGAATTATTTAAATTTAATTTTAAAACACAATCTTGATTTCTTAGACTGTCTTGTAATCAGGCTAACCATCTTGAAGAGTAAATACAGAATCAATCAAGCTTCTGCTTTCATGTTCACAAGATTTCAGAAACTCCTCACACACAATGCAACGAGGTTAAACTCCTAATATTATAAAGCCTTGTTAAAATGACCTATGCTATGGTTTGTGGAGAAAGGTTGGATAAATGAGTAGGGTACATAAACATTCATTTTGCCAAGTACTTTTCTAAGAGCAGCTAATTAGAACCACTTCTGTTCAGATAGCAGAAGTTACATAGGAAAAGGCATAAAAGTAAATGGAACTTCTTCTCCAGTTTGAAAATATTTGGATTGTCTTTGATGTAATTTTGCCTCTGTTGTCTCACAGTGATGCATGTGGCAGGACTGGGCTGATATACTGTAATGATCTGTCTCAAACAAGGTGTGACATTATGTGGCCTAAATAGACAGGACAGTGGTTTTGATGACCTTTAATAGCTCACAGGGAGAGCTGCTGGCCTGGCAGATGTTTGCAACAATCAAAAAGAGGTAATTCATGCAGAGGTGGGAATTCCATCTCTGTTTTAAAATCACTACAGCAGTGCCATGGAAAGGCCAATGGCAGCCATTGCACTACAGGGGCTTTCCAAGCACTTCCTCTTACTACATCAGCCTCATACTCTTTTGGGCTTGCTTTTTGACACAGTTCCTAGGGTTAGGAGAGCAGAATAGAGGGCAACAGAAGGATATATGAGGAATGGGAACAGAAAAGTACATGTAGGTTATGCCATTTTCTTCTGGAATATGCACATGTTTGCAGTTCTCAAAGGGGTCTCTGAAAGCTTCACAATCACTGGGAGATGTCAGCCCACGGTCTACATTCTCCCAACAGGTATCTTTGATAGCAAAAATGGTGTCCTGAATTCCACTACTGCCCTACCTGCCAGACACCCAGGGTTTATAGCAGTTTAAAAAAACAAAACAAAACAAAGCACAATGATTTCGTGTGGATTTTGGGGGGTGTGTAGGGGGTGTGTGTGTGATGTGGCTTGGGGTTTTTTCCTTGGGTTTCGGGTTTTTTGTTTTAGTTTTTTTGTGTCTGTGTTTTTTTTTGTTTTGTGGTTTGTTTTTTTTTTTGGGAGTGGGGTGGGGTGTTGGGGTTTTCTTTTTTGTCCTTATCCCCACTGTAGAAATATTGAGGAGCTTTGTATGGAAGATGAGTACTTGTCCTGGTAGGGCATAAATCCTGCCAGGCCAGTTTAAACCCTTCCGCTCCTCCTCCTGTTGCGGGTCCGGGAGTTGTAGTAGATGAGCAAAGCAAAACCTTGAGGCTAGGAGCTTAGCATCATGTGTCAGGTGTCTGGTGCAGCCCCTCAACCTGCNCCTTCCTGTACTGAGGGCTCCAGAACTGCATACAATACTCCAGGTGGGGTCTGAGGAGAGCAGAGTAAAGGGGCAGAATCCCCTCCCTTGCAATTTTCAAAATGGTCTATTTAATGGAGGGTGATTTAGAAGCCATGCCTGTTCCTGCAAGCCTTCCCTGCAAGCCTTTCCTGCAAGCCTTTCCTGACTGCATAGCCTTGACCTCCGCAGGGAGCAGTACCCCTTAGTGGGCTCGTTAACTGGGAATCACTGTGGCCAGGTTTTTGTGGCTTACAGTGGCTTGGCAGCAACTCTCCTGCAATTCAGCTCTCTGCTCTCTTCCCCTCTACCTGGAATATTTTGTATTTTACCGTGGGATCATTATCATGAGTTTTGGAAAAGCATTCTTGTATGAGAAACTTACTCAGGGACCAAGGCGTCATGAATACATCTGCTAGAGTTGATGTTAAACCTCTATAAGCACAGTTAGAATTTTTCCTGGTTTTGCATTCCTATTTCCAAGTTCTGATAGTTTAAACTGTTTAATTCTGTGTTCCTGAATATCCTTTGTGCAACTATTTCCTGTCAACCAAAAATCCAAAGAACCGGAGGGAATTTTCCCAATTTTTAAAATGTTAATAATAAAATTAATATTAATACAATTATTAACAATAATAATTAATAACCTATTATTAATATCCCATCAGTACCGAGGCAGCACTTCTGGATGTGTGCAGCAGCATAATGCTGAGCATCCAGAAAAAGTTTTCACCTTTTCATTCTAAGCAGATTTCTTTTCTACCCATTTAATTCATCTTCCCTGCATATGCTGTCATCTAAGTGCATAACTACTATTCTGGATTTTGTCTTAAAATAATAGATAATTAGAGTAACTAATGGGATCAAATGGCTAAGTGGAGAGGAAAAGGGAATTACATCAAATGGCCAAATTAATCTCAGTGATCCAAGTTGTAAACAGATAATTATCTTTATTAAGACACCTTCAGTGTTCCTTATTCTTAACGATGGAACGAGGCAACATCATTAGGAAGAAGATAACTGCAAAATGTGGGGATATGCTCAGCTTTACATTGCTTCATGGCTGCTTGAGGTTACTTCATTGTGTCTTGATTTTAAAGCAATTTCACAAAATCAAGTGTTAGTTGCTATGAGACTGTTTAGCACAAGAAGCCATAAGGACCTTGAGGTTAAGTAAAAACTGGGGGAAACTGCAAATGTTTCTATTTATAGCAGTATTGTTATGGCCTTGACGGCATTTTTGTGAGATAGATTAAAATTTTGCCACTAAAATTCCCTCTACAGGCTGAGATTTATCACAACAGGGCTTCAGCACTTTAATAGCTCCTGAAAAAGATGAAATTAAACTCTGCTGCTGGAAGAGGTTTTACTGCTTAGATCAAAGCTGGCTGAAATTCAGTTTTGTTTCATGGGAATTTGGTATTTGGAACAAGTTTTTATTTCAGTATGGAGATGAAAGTTGAGTTTTCTAAATTTCCCTTGGAAGGAAACAATTTTTTTAAAAAACACTAATCTTTATATTAATTTTTTTTTTTGAAACAGTATAGAATTTGATCAGGCCTTTCTAAAGTGGAAATGAATCAATAGTATCTGAATACTAGAGCTCATACTAGTACATGAGTTTCTATGAGTTTCTAGAGCTTCCAGGGGGTCAGAACAACTAAAGACATTCCCATGAATTAGGAATAGTTAACTGAGATGTGGAAGTGTCAGTTACAGTCAGTGCCAGGTTTTCCAGAGCTTTTAAGAAGCATTGTTTAGTGAGGAGGAGCCTGGACATTCTGAGTCCCTTGAGCCTTCATCTGAGCATCTCCTCCCAGTACCATGTTGATTTGGCATTGTGTGCCCTACAGAGCAAAGAACTAATCTTCTAATTTTGAAAATGGGGACAAATAGAGACAGAAGACATTGCCAAGTTGTAAGCTCATCTTTGCATAGCTTAACCTTGTAAAGTCAGAAGCTGAGGGCAACCAGGAAGTAAAGCCAAAGTAGATGAGAAGAAATATGTTGGATGGGCCTGTAATTTGGACTGGAGGTTGATTCATACATCCAGTCAGGAGTTACAGTAATGCTTTTTCTTGTCAGATCAGGAAACTCTGTTAGCCTTATGTCTTCTAATAGAAAATTCAGGAAAGCATTCCTGACTGAGTGAGCCAGTAAGTACAGCAGGGCAGGAGGTATTTTCAGCAGTCTTCTCCTTACACACTTCCAAAACTGTTTAACTCTGTGTTGGTTTGAGGCTAATTGGAATATTTTAATGGAGAAAATTATATTATAGGCTGTGAAAAGGAAACAATGGTGATGTCTACTTCACTCATAGGCTTGCTGAGATGTTTAAGACAAGTAACTTACAACATAGATAACACNGGCAGGGAACTCCCAAACCATCAGAAACTCTTTATACCAAAATAAATATTTGGTCATAGGGCCTGAGACAGAGATTGGCTTTGCAGCCAAGCGGGCTAGAGGTACCTTTGGGAGTCTCTTGTGCCTGGAGCCCCAGAGTGAGATGATGACTGTCAAGTCTCAACATCAATATTCTAAATTTTAATTACTCTTAGTTCCTCCATGGGTTAAAGATCATGTATTTATGTGTACAAAGACTCAAAAAGAAAGCTGTAGTTGAGTCATCAGCTCTCTGAAAAAAATCTTGCACTGTCAGTGCTGAATAGTCACTGTTTAATGTCAAAAGGTACCCTCTCTACTAGTTTCCTGTGGTTTAGAACATGAAACTGCAACATAAATTTGCAAAACTCTATAATTAAGTAACAAAGTATTTACATAAAATATAAATAAGTATATAATACTTATTATACTTAATATACTTACATATAATATAGGACATTGAACTGTTGGAGCAGGTCCGGAGGAGGTCACAAAGATGCTCAGAGGACTGGAGCAGCTCTGCTATGAGGACAGGCTATGAGATTTGGGGCTCTTCAGCCTGGAGAAGAGAAGGCTTCCAGGAGACCTTAGAGTAGCTTTCCAGTATCTGAAGGGCCCTACAGGAAGGCTGGGGAGGGACTATTGACAAGGTCTTGCAATGACAGGACAAGGGGCAATGGGTTTGAACTGGCAGGGGGAGATTGAAACTGGATGTTAGGAAGAAGTTGTTTGCAGTGAGGGTGGTGAGACACTGGCACAGGTTGCCCAGGGAGGTTGTGGCTGCTCCCTCCCTGGAGGGGGTCAAGCCCTCCCTGGAGGTGTTCAAGGCCTTGAGTGACCTGTTCTAGTGGGAGGTGTCCCTGCCTGTGGCAGGGGGTTGGCACTAGATGATCTCTGAGGTCCCTTCCAACCTTGCCATTCTATGATTCTATATTATATATGAATAATAAATACGTTATATATTATCTGCATATATAAATTGCTGTGGTGGCAATAACAAATAGATGGTTGAGATCTGTAAAACTTTAAGGTTTGGTTTCATGTGAGATAATTTTTTCTAACTATCTCTATAAACAATTTATACTCTATTATAAAGATCTATACCATGGAATACACACTGGTTTCTCTGTTTCTCTGGAAGGATCTCAGTGGAGCTGTTAAAATGTAGGCAATGAACCTGCATTAAGTATAAGTCACAAATCTTGACTAAATCCTGATATGACTATTGGTAGACTATTAAACTCCAAATGAATCTCCTATTCCATTGTGTATTAGTAGCAGTTTGAAAATGCATACACTTTAATTTTGCAAAACCAGAGCAGAAACAGAAAGGAATGGAATTACTGCACAGCATCATTTAACTAATCATGAAAATGTGAAAAAACTTTCACCTCTTTTCAAACCATTATGGCTATTGTTAGAAGAATTTATGCTGTCTTATGTGATTGCCAGCTTAGGAATGACTGTACCTGAAACAAATGACTGTATTTTACTGCAAGCCATGGAAGAAATTCAATTAGAAGAAAGGAAAAAAAAAAGAAAAAAACAGGGGGAAGAGTGAGACATAAAGCCATGGCCTGTGATTTTGCACCTTATCATGTTAAATCTTCAATTTCAACATGGTTTGCAACTAAGCATCCTACACAACATCAGCTGTCATTTTTTGTTCAGTCCCTCAGCTATCTTGTAGATGTTAACTGTAAGCAAGGTTTGGCATCAGACTCATTAAAGAGCATGGCTTTTTCTTTCCCCAAATGTAGCACTTTCAGTGACAGAAAATTAGACTGAATTTCAGAATGAGGGAAAGATCCCCAAATATCTTTTGAATTAGCCTGTCTTTTGAATCAAGCAGCAACAAACAGCACTGAGAAAACACTTTGAAAATTAGGAGCTTTGAGTAAGCATATGCCCAAAGGTTTGAATTGCAGCTGTTCCAGAGGTCAGCATATATTTTGCTCAGTTTCTTTTTCTAGTGAAAATGTAAAAGGCTTTTTCTCTGCACTAAAAAAGATGGGGGAAAATGCAGTAGCTTGCACAAATCTTATTCTGGAAGGGTTAAGAGATCTCTTTTTTATAAAGCATTTAACTTTGAAAGTTAGGGTTATGCTGCTTCCACAAGGTTTTTTTTGCAGCTCCCACATTGAATATAGTCTTGTTTCAGGTTTAAGAAAAATTAAAAAAAATGTTTTGACAGTGATGTCTCCAGCCTTCAGTAGGACTCCTTCATGGTTTCTGCAGAAGGGCAAGTTAAGTGTCTCTGGCCCTGACTGAGTGAAGACACTCAGGAGGTATTTGGGATATGCTGGGGCTCAGCAAACTCAGTAATACCACTCTAATAACCAGCTGGTGTCACACAGTGCAAACAGGGCTTTTCTTCACTCTTACAGCTGACAATGGCTTGGCTATTTGCATCATTTCTTTGAGACTCAAATGCAATTGCAATGGAAGAGTTCCTCCTCTGGTCTGACAAATCCCACAGCGTGACAGTGCTAACATTTGACAGGCTAAGTGAAGTGTAATGGGAAGAGTTGAACAGTTCTGGAGGTGGAGCTAGTGACAGAGAGGTAGCTTCTGGTTTTTGTTGTTTGTTTGTTTGTTTTTACTGTGATAGAAACCATTTCTTATCAAATATATATAAAAATCATTATTAGCTAATAAATATATTAATGATGAGGTCATATATGTTGTTTTATAGCTGTGTCGATGAAGCTTTATAATCTAATGTAATATAGGAGACATTCTGTGAGGCAGGTGATTCTGTGATGAAGCTTTATAATCTGATGTATTATAGGAGACATTCTGTGAGGCAGGTGATTCTGTGATGAAGCTTTATAATCTGATGTATTATAGGAGACATTCTGTGAGGGGCTTTTTTTGCAAGAGCAAGGGTGTTAATAATCAATAAATATTAGCCTGGGAGTTACATCATGAAAAAAATAATTATATTGCAGACTGCTTTCCTTTGGTGTAGGGCCTGAATAAGTGTGCAGAAAATCAAGCATGAGGATGATGAGGTTCAGCACTGTACCATCCTTGTTTATTCCATGTTTTGATCTGCTGGGTCTGGTTGATGAGAGCTGTGAGGAGGCCCAGTGATTCATTCTGTAGGTGGCTGCCTGCCTGTCGCGGGTGGGTGAAGTGCTTTCTATATATAGCCTGTGCATGGATTCACAGCACACTTGAGGCTGGCCTGGAATGAAAGGTGTTCTCAGAAAGCCCTGGGTAAATCATTATTTGATTATTGCAGCGAGGTGCTAGCAGATGACAATTTCAGTAATTGGATCAACATTCATATTGCAAATGCCAACAGATCTGACTCAGCTGCTAACAGTTCTGTCGCGGGTAAACTGAGTTCTATGGAAATGATTTTATTTCAGGTGAGATTTTTGGGAGATGGGAGCAAGAAAGGCCAGCCCATCCTTTGCAGAGTTTAGAGATCTCAGTGCTGATGGCCCAAATGACTACTTCTCTCTTGTGTTGTGAGCCAGACAGGTGATGGCAGTTTCATTTCATGGCCGTGGCATGGACAAGAAGTTCAGCACTGCAGTGTAATGACTCAGTGCTAAACGTTCTCACCCAGGATGATGAAATCTCCATTTCTGGCCCCTGTTATAGGCACTGCACAACTCATCAGTCTTAAATCCAAACAGGAACAAGGATACTCTCACACTTGACTTAGGCTATCTGGGTCTTGGAGTGGAGTCTAATGCCCAATGTTAGGAGCAGTGAGTGCCTGTGCAATGAAGATGATGTCCTCTCAAAGCAATTTAAAGGTAGTAGAGTGGCCTACCTAGCTAACAAGGAAATGCTGCTACTTTTCTCTGGTGTGAGAGGTTAATTAGAATCTCAGGAAGTTCTTGCTTGCAGGATTCCACAACTGGAACATCCTCCTTGAAGCAGTGGCCTCAACTTCTTTCTAAATTGAGGCACAAACTTCGTGGAAGGAGGACAATCTTCTTACATGGTAACTTTAATTTTAGAGCATTATCCACACCCACACAATGTGAGTTGTTTCTTCATCCTTTTCAAAATCCCTTGATACCAAAGCAAATCAGGTCATTAACTGCTGTTAACCCTCATCTAAACTCTGGCATGACAAAAGCCATGTACTGAAGTCATGAAACGTTGGCTTTCCTCAGTGAATCACAGTTGCATAAATGGCCCTGTGCAGTCAGAGCAGCTTTTCCCCAAGATGATCTACAATTTTTATGTTGGAAAACTACTGAGAAGCAGCACTCTGAACTTTTGAAGTATACTTATTAGGTCCAAAGCCAAGAAACTTACCCCTGAAGGCCTGTTTATTTACTTTCTCCATCACTGCCTCTCTCTTTCCCTGGTAGGAATAATCTATCAATGCTTTATTCGTTGTGTTGGTTCTTTTGTTTTGTTTTCTTAACACCCAGAGAAAAATGAAGATGTTAATTTCTTAGAGCAGCAGCTAAGACAAGCACAGTTAAACAGTTTACTTTCTAGGGATTGCTCACCGAGTTCTTCAAGAAGTTCCTATGAAACTGCTGCAGTTGAAGGCCAGGCTATTGATTCCTAGCTGACAGCAAACAGATGGGCTGTCAGCAGAATTGTTCATACTTTTACTAGGGTGCATCATTAATGAAGCCAAATACCAGCTTACGTTTTCAGCTTTCCCGCATTAAAAAAAAAAAAAAAGTAGTGCAGTATACTGTAAAAGTAGTTTATTAGATCCCATGTGTCATTCAAGGAAACCAGATATGCTGAAACTGTGACATGGAAGAAAAAAAAAAAAATCCATCAGCCTTCTCTAGCAACGTATGTTAATGGTGCTCTGCATTCCTTCTGACACATTTCGTTTTTCCACTGCTAAAATACCTCTTTGCATCTCTGGTAGTAGTAGTGTATCTTTGCATTTTCTGACACATGCCAGTGGTAGGTGTCAAGGGCTCCAGAAAAACTTGGGACAGACAGAAATGCCAATCAGCAGGACTTTTTAGCATTGTGTGGGTTTTTGTTTTTTTTTTTTTTTTTTTTTGGTTGGTTTTGTTTTGTTTCTCTATCTAGAAAAATCTGTTCATTGGGGAACAACATAAAACTGTAGTGAGTTGGTGGAGTGTCGTGTGTGAAACTTCAGATTTTAAACCAGCTGGCTACAATTTCACATACTTTCAATTCCAGCTGAAACAATAACAGTTAAAAGATCAAATTCCACTCACTTTACTCACACAAATAGTCCCACTGAAACTAAGACATCTGTGTAATATGTGGCCTCTTGCTTATTGATTCCTAGAACTGAATTTCCCCAGAGCAGTGACTCGTGTGATCGAGTTTGCCAGTACAGAGAGGTTCATTCCTTCACAATCATTCAGTACTTCTGTATGTGGCAAAACAACAATAAGGTAGTCCAAAATCCTCAGCAATGAAAGGTTATTTTAGAATTAAAAATACAGATGAATTGCTGCAATGCTTACTCTTAAGAGATAGAGTCATAAAAACAACGACAGCTCAATGAGCAAGATTCTTAAATGCAGTGTTACTCTTCACAGAGTTTTGTTCTTTGGATATATTTTTCTTTGCAATATATGCACTTTTAACTTTTGTTTGTTTGTTTGGGGTTTTTTTTTTTGTTTTTTGGGGGGGGTTGAGTTTTGGTTTTTGGTTTTTTGGGTTTTTTTTATTTCCCTGCAGTCAACTTTGTCAATTTCATAATTCCTTGATAGTTTTGGGTTTTTGGGTTTTTTGTTTTTCAGTATAATATTAGAAGGGTTTCTTGTGTGCTGTCAACTTTGATTAATAAAGTCCCCTATAGGGAAGATGTTGATGTCTGAAGGCTAAAGTGGTTGCACTCAAGGGTTTTATTTGTGAAGTGGTATTTTCTAATAAATGATTGTCATTTAAGGAAACTCAAAGTGTATGGAAAAGTATCATTCCTAAAGTGTGTTATTGTACTTCCTTTTTTTTTTCCCCCCCCATGTTCACCATTTGCTATTGTTCTATTCTTTCTCTCTCAATTACTATTGATGTTCAGGATGCCTGTCAGCTGATAGCTTTTTATAAGCTGTTCTGCAAGCTGAACACAAATAACATGACAGCTTGCAGGCTACTTGTTGTCATGGTATTCTTTCTTTGCTCTGGGCAATGCCATATAAAGAATATTACATCTCGACTCCTATTTGCATCAACCAAATATTGTAACATTAACACAATAATATCAGAATGGCAGGATGTTTATGACATTACCAGCACCAGAAAGCAGAATGAAATTATGTTCTGTTTCCACCTACACATCTTCACCCACTCCCATGCTCTGTACTACTGTGGTTACAGAGTTGTTGATTTCTGTGAAGGTAAGTTGATTTCAGGTTCTAAGCTCAATTATGAAATTTAATTTAAAGGTCTTTCTGATTGCATTTGCAGGCACTCATTAAATCAGATGTAACACAGGGAATGTCACCCTACATGCTACTCTCTGAACTGGCTTCCAAAAATTTCCTCTGAGGATGTCTTAATTTTGTAAGTTGTGTGCAGCACCCGTGGTTGAAACAGCTCCAAGAAATTACATTGCTGGTTAAGAGCAGGTGAAAGATACTTTGTGTTAGAGCATTACCAAAATTATGGATCCCAGGGATTTCCTGCAGCAGGAAATACCTCTCCATGCAAATAGTCTTCCTGTGGTTTAGGGTGGACTTTGGTTTATTTTCTCTTAGTCACTTTGGAAATGGACTAGCTTGAAGGATGAAAGGCTTTTGTAAGAAACAAGATGTATTTTAAAGCAAAACTCTTTGAAGAAATTGAGTTGTAGAGTTACATATAATAACTGTAGCCACAGGTCATAGCATAGAGATGTCTCCAAGTTTCTAATAGTTCATTTTGAATAATACATCTTTCAGTGCTGTGATGCTGGTAGTTGGATGCATGCAGTGCCCGTATGGACATCTCTGATATGTTCCTGTGTGACCTTTCTGCAACTTTGGAAACCAACTCTTGTTCCTAACTGCAAAACAGTATCATCTGCAGCTCTCCTTTCTTTGTAGTGCGAATGGGAACGTGAAGAATAGCAGGCAGAGCCATGCTGGGAGCTTTGAAGTTGTCAGGCAATACCTGCTTCAGTACAGCAGGTTTCATCTCAAAAACCAGAAAAATGCAACACAGACTTATCTACATGGAGGACCTTCAGAGGTGATCTGGGCACTTTGAGCAGCTGGTCCAGTGGTCACTCCAAAACAGCAGTAAGAAGGTTGTGTTATCTCGATGAGCTATTTCTGATACACCACTTCTGGGCCTCTTTCCTCCTTTTATTCCAGTGTTAGCATCCATTGCCCATCTGTAACACTGTCAAAGCAGTAGCTCAACATCTTGATTCTCATTCCTGTGTTTGTGGCTGTGCTTGAGGGAAAGACTTTGTAAGTGTCTGTACAACTGACAACTTGCTTCCCTTCAAAGCTGCTTTCAGAAACATAGTTGAACATGATGTGTACACAAACTCAATGAGAGCCTACTGAATGGAACTCAGTGTTGTGCTAGCAGGTGTGATGTTAACTTGCATATTAGCATAGCACACATATAATACCCGGTAGTAGTTACTACTGCTATTTCCCCATGGGTTACCTTTCTAGACAAGATCTAAATGCCAGGAAAATGAAACCAGAGAAAAATATCCCATAGCTGTCTGTCTTTATCTAGGTTAGACTAGAGTAGCCTTTTCAATTTCTATCAGCCAGCCTTCAAGCTAAAGAAAGGCACCCTTCTCCCACAGGAGTGCAAAAGAAAGAGAGGGTTGCCTTTACTGCAGGTGTTTTGAGGCAACTGAGGTGATTGACTCTGTCCCACATGGCATCCTGGTCACCAAGCTGGAAAAACATGGACTTGATGGGTGGAGCACTGCTGGATAAG